>VZTE01002410.1:0-21451 GCA_013397775.1 Eulacestoma nigropectus
GAGGCGAGCGGAGCCTCGTCCCGGCGGCGCCGCGCCCTCAGCGGGCCCGCTCCGCTCCCGCGCCCGCTCCGCTCCCGCTCCATGGAAGCGGCCAACGGGGCCGTGCCCGAGGGCGCGGCGGAGCAGCCCCGCGGCCCCGCGGCCGCCCCGTCGGGCAGGAAGGAGGTGAAGGTGGTGATCGTGGGCGACGGAGGCTGCGGGAAGACGTCGCTGCTGATGGTGTACGCCAAGGGCGCCTTCCCCGAGGTGAGGGGCTGCCACCCCTGTGGGGCTGGGGGCCGCAACCGGGGCCGGCGCCAGCGCTTGGGCCCCGCCAGAACCGCTTCGCACAATCACAGAGTCTATTAAGGCTGGAAAAGGCCTCTGAGATCATCGAGATCCTTCTCCTCCCTTTGCAGCAATACGCGCCCTCTGTTTTTGAGAAGTACACAACGAGCGTGACGGTGGGGAAGAAGGAGGTCACCCTGAACCTGTACGACACCGCAGGTAAGGGGTTCCACTTTCCCAGTCCCGGCCGAGCTGCGAGGGGCAGCTCCTGTGTGGCCACTGCAATGACACCACTCAGGGACATTGGCCTGGGACTGAGCCCAAACCCAGCCCCGGCCTTTCGTAACTTCAGGCAAATAAGCAGAAACTGCACTTATTACTGTAAAATGCCTCTCCGGTCAATGCGCACCTATTTCTGTTCCAGCAGATTTTCCTATGTCAACTTAAACCAGACCGATACTTGAAGACTGTAAAGATGAAAAGATTTTCAAATTGCTTCTCTACCAGCATAGTTTTACCATAGCATTGCAGCTAAGACTGCTAGAGACTAAAGTACAAACAAACCAACCACCATTACCTGTTGCATATCAATGTGCCTTCCAGAAAAAAAAAGGGGTCGATTGTCTAATGGAGTTCTAGTCATCGACTCATTCATTATCTTAACAACCCAATTAATTCAGAAACATCAAATAGCAAACATATCTGAAAGTATTAAAAGCCAGTTCCCAGATGCAAAGCATAATACAATCAACCAGGAAAATATTTTAATCTGCTGCCATGTGTGATTGAATAGGGAAGGAGAAAAAGGCTGGTTTGTGTTCAAAATCAAAAGGCTGTAGCAGTAAAAGTTATTTGAAAATGCTGATAGTTTGTTCAGGTTCATTTGAGGAACTTGTGAAATGCTTTGTGTTCAACTTCTCTCAAAGTTCCCAGACACTGTTATCCAGCTGCATTCCTAAATGAACCCTAAAATTGACACGTGCTTGGTTTCAGCTCAGTTTAAATCATCTGTTTCAGTTCAAGCGTGTGGAGTCCTTCCAAATTTACACCAAGACAAATAAGAACCCAATGCAGTCCAGTCATTTTTAATAGTAGTAAAACGCACTTACCTTCTTGTATACTGCACATGATGGCTGAACACATAATTTAAAAGGCTTTTAATCTAAAAGTGAATTTTATTTATTTACAGTGTCGTAAGATCTTGAGCACCCAATTTGCCAATGTGTCTTCTTGTGTCAGTGTTACTGTTCTAAGTCCAGTTAGTTGGGATAACACACCTTCTACTGAATGGCAAGGGGTTTGGGTCTTAGAGGAAAAGAGAAGGGCTAGAATCTCATGTGGGCAACCAAAGAGGAATTTCCTTAACAGTGTGTTGGCACCAAGAACCTGCCACTGCACTAATCATTTTTATGTTCGTTTGCTGTCAGTGTGGAATTTTTGCCTGTCCCACAGTTCCGAGCTCTCGTTTAAAATCCCTGTGCTGCACATTCCAGCATTTGTCTTTGGAGTCTTTTCCAGGCTCTAAGGAGCACAGGCTGGATCCAGAGATGGCAATAGGCTGGGCAGGTCCAGCATTGCAACACTGAGCTCTCCCAAGCCTGGCAGGAGTGCACAGCTCCTTGTGTCCCAGAGTTCAGCTCTGCACAAGACCTGCAGCCACCAGCAGCCCAGGGACCGCTCGCTGAGCCCGGTGCTGGTGGCTTATCGCAGAATCAGGACAGTTTGGTTGGGAAGAGACATTTAAAGGTCATCTAGTACAGCCCCCCTGCAGTGAAGAAGGACAGCTTTAACTAGATCAGGTTGCTCAGGGCCCTGTCCAACCTGACCTTGAATGTTTTTGTGGATGGAGCAGCCACAGCTTCTCTGGGCAGCCTGTGCCTCATTGTGAAAAATTTCTCCTTTATATCTAGTGCAAATCTACCCTCTGATAGTTCAAAACCATTACCTCACATCCTGTAATTTCCCTGCTCATGCATGTAACTAGCAGGCAGTGTGTACCTTCCACATTGAGTTCACAGCTCTAAAAACTGTTTTGGACTAAAGCACTGCTCCACTGAAGAACAGTGGTGTGTATTTTGTGTCTTGTGAGACGCTTTGGATAGTGGAGCTGCCATTGTTGCTGTGGAAAAGCAATTGTTTTCCATCTGTCGTCTGGAAACATTGAAACCCAAAGTTTTTCACCTCCCAAAACAGCATCATGGCCACAAGGCTACAAGTTTCTTGAAGCTGTTGACACTTGTCTCCTCCCTTCCTGTTAAATTTCTTTCACTTTTCATAAGACACAGCAAGAAAGAAAGCAGGGAGATTGTCACCCGTGTTAAGACATTCGATTGGGTTTTGGTTCTGTTTCAAAGCTACTTGCACAGTTTTATGCTACATATCTGTGTCAAACTCTAATTCAAGTAGCTTTTCATCCTCTTTGTGTAACTGGAAGTTTTGCTAGAGGAAGGACTCACTTGAGCACACATTTTAATCCCATCCTGTTTTTAATAATACACAACTGATGTTGAGTTCCTTAAGGGTTAGGTTAGGACCAAGAGTTGTGTATTTTTAGGATCTTGCTTGGAGCAAAATAGAGCTGGGTGTACTTCAGCACCATGGGAAGGTAAAGAACAGGTTCAGCTCTGTGGGCTGTTTAAAGTTGGGAGGATTCTTTGTATTGTCAAGTCCTGTGCAGCTTGAACCTTTGAGCTTGTCCTACTTACTGAGGAAGGAGGACACAAACAAAATGCTTAAGAATCAAACTTTTCAGGTTATAAAAGGTATTTTTTTCTCAACGAGAATTTCGGTAACAAATTAATTTAATGGATTAGCCTAAAATGTACCAGAAAAAGAACTTTTGGTGAGACTTCTGTACTATGCTACTGTGTCTTCCTCATCAAGCACTTCTTGCTGTTGCAGGAAGTTGGGGGTACACATACGCAATGTGTAAAGGCTTTGTAACGTCACTTGTCTGGTCTGCACACAGCCTTTGCAGCTGCTTTTTCAATTAAAAGTTTCCATTTCCAGCTGTGCTCGACAGAGACGAAGGCACTGGGAGATGAATGAAATCTGTAATTTTTCCATGCCAAGGGAGCCGTGTCGATGCTTTAGGTGCAGTTCAGACACAAGGCTCAATTCCTGGTGCAGGAGCTTCTCAGAACAGAGAGCAGAGCAGTGCTGGGCTGGGGAGGAAGTAATGTCTCATCATTGTGGGTACTTGCTCTTCCTGACGAGAAGCACATGCAAGGCCTCCAGCAAGGTTTTTCAGGTCTCTGATGACAGAAGCATGGCAGCCTGATATCTTCAGAGAAATTTGAAGAGCCTGTGAATGCGAGAATAATTTCTCATGACTTTGAGAGGGAAGTCATGCCTGAGTAAGATAAAACCCCCAACTTTTTAATTGAAGTGTGCCCCTCCTGCCCCAAGTGTCCTCTTCTACCAGTTTTTTTTCCTGCCAAGAATGTCCATTTCCCAATTTGTTTTAAACTGAATAGTGAAAAAACATAGCTGGCAAGCAACTCACAGGCTGGCAGATCTTTTGGTGATGAATGGGCAAGAGGTGAGGAAGAGCAGACAGAGGTGAACATGCACATGAGACTGAGACCTGTGGTTTCACTTCTCCTGTTCACCCTCAACCATCACCAGAGCTGCCTCCCCACCCCCGGGCCCAAACTGCAGTGATGTGGTTACACAGCATCTCCCAGAGGCACGCAGGACTGGGAGCTTGGCAGAAAATTAGCAGATTTTAGGTGAATTCAGTTGGGTGGAGTTTTTTCTTTAGAAAAACCCGAAGTCTCTGATGCTACAATGAATCGAGGAAGACAGAGAGGTCACAGATGTGCTCACACTTAGGCAGATACTTAACCAACTCTTCCACTCTTCCACATCATGTTGTTTGTTAACTGGGGAAAGAAAACAGCTACCTGTGTTTGAGGAAGCATGCACAGGGGCTTTGCATATACATTCAGTTACTGCTTAGGTTCACCCCTGTTCCTCCTTTTTAAAACTCTTTTAGTAAAAGACCTAGATCTGTCCCAAATTAGCTGTGACCACAGACTGAGCAGCTTTACAGAGAAAAAAAGTCTCCCAGGCTCTTTCTTACATTTCACCAGCAACACTTGAGGACAGGGGGTGAAAGGGATTGTTTTCAGAGAGGGGGATGTCTATGTTTAGACACAGCTTGATCTGGGTCCCGTTACATCCTCAGCAGCTGAGGAGCTGCATCTGAGCTCCTAAAGAGCAGCTTCCTTCTCCTTCCCCTTCCCCATGAGTGCTGCAACCACCCGACTGTAACACAGGTTAAGCAATTGCCACTTCACCTTCCCTCTCTGCACTCCACCCTGTTCTGTGCTCTGTATCCCACATTCCAAATGCACACGGAGCAGTGTTTTATGCAGCAGAATTTTCTCACGCATTTATTGTTTGCTTAAAAATCCATAACTGCAAAGCTGGATTTGAAGATGAAGGAGCAGTTCACCAGGGCATATCTATAGTTTTTGACTTGCAATACAACATATTAAAGACACTTTTTCTGTTATCCCTTCCAGTAGAGTGTGAATTTAGAGGTATGTTCTGATTCCAAGCAAATACACCTATTTCTCCCAAGGGGACAGTCCTGTCTGCCTCACAAATTGCCAACAACAACTTGGAGAACCCTTTCATTTTACAAGCTGTGTTGGTAGAAACTCAGAGGCCTGAATTTGAACAAGGAAAACTTTACACAGCACTAGAGGAAGTTAGGAGGGGAAAAAAAAGTTTGGCACCTGATGTGTTTAATGCATTTAGGGGATTATCTCAGCAACAAAATGGTAAATTTGTTGCAAACAAGTAGATGGATTGGGAGAATAAGAAGGGATAAGCAGTACAGTCTTTGCTCTGAATGTTTATACAACATGCATAATTTTGTCAATTGTCTATTATTTCTGGATTAAACCCTGAGGAATCAATCCCTCTTTGTTCTGCACCTCCCCACAGAGCACACGGTTCTTGCAGAAGCTCAAATACAAAGTGGTCCAAACCCAAGATTCCCATTGCACAAACATCTCAGGCAAACTGAGTAATGGCTTATCCAGCAGGGATTGCCTTGGAATAAACTGTATCTTGACCAAACATTTAAATTAAGGAAGGGAGAAAAATACTGTAGTATTATTGGCCTTCTGGTATCTGCAGTTCTTCAGACTGGAGACAAAAATGTTGGCAAGTGATGAGTACATGACTTTGGACTGAGGCAGGTGCCAGGGCAAGAATCATTGCTGTAGAGTTGGGGCACACTGAAATTTTCTGCATTCCTTCATTTGAAACATCGACATGAAGATCTGAGGTGTGGAACTTCCCTGTAAGACAGTTTCTGATCTGTGTGTGGATTGTGGTGATAGTAGGAAGGAGCAGCATTCCCAGTTCTCCTCGTGGAAATTCAGTACATCACAGACATGTACGTGATTCCAGCATTCAGGTGAAAAATACACCTTCTACAGACTGCTTGAATCATGTTTTCTTCCTTATTAAATGAAGAAGATTGGTTTTTTTTCCCTGAGCTGCCAACTGTATCTGGGAATTACTGCTTTCTTGAACTTAATCTCCCAAAGCAAGACACCTTCAGACCCTGGCATGGTGATTACTGTAAGGGGAAGAGTACAGGTCTAAAGCAAATCAGCTTCCTCTTGTCACATCACGTGCTAGAATATCCCTAATCAGAAGTATGACAAATCCCCTGCTTTTCCAGAATTCAGAAGAATTCCCTTAGATCTGCTGCGGAGTCCTGCTTCAAAGGCTAGTTAAGCCTGGCTCATGCTACAGCATGGCTTGTACAATCCTGTGTGTAATCGCTGCTTCCTCTCAGCTCACCAGGCTGGGAAAAGCGAGTTTGCCACTAAGGTTTCTGCCTCAGCATTCCTGTCTAGCAAATACAGTGTTTATTCTCCTCACAGCATCACATGTGCAAATGTTTTTGGGGACTGCCACTGTCAAATTGAAAATATTTAATAATAATTTTGAGGTTCCTCTTGATGACTTTACTTTTGAGCAGCAACGTGGCAGTCGGTATTTAGAACTGCTTCTAAGTCCTTAGCGAGTGGACAAAGCAGACTTTTTCTTAAAACCTGCCAAGGATGTGTTGTGTATTCTAAACCATCAGTTTTGTCACTGAGGGGGAATCTCCTGTACTCAAAGGGAGGAATTTTACAAGTATGAAAAACTTGCAGTCTGTGCAATTACAGCACCATTGTTCTTGATCTCAAGTATGTGTCTGTACATATCCCCATCACTCTGCTTGTTCAGGACGGAGATTTCCTCATCCAAACCATCCTGTGTGTTTCAGGGCAGGAGGACTACGATCGGCTACGGCCACTTTCTTACCAGAACACCAATGTCGTGTTAATTTGTTACGATGTCATGAACCCCACCAGCTATGATAATGTAGCAGCCAAGGTAAGAGGCTTTCCTAATTACTCCAGCCTTCTAAATGAATTACACATGCCTCATGTATGACAAGGTATCAGATGAAAAATGCTGGTGCTTTTAGTGTCCTGTGCCCTGGGCGTGTAGATGCCCAGATCACTCATTGTGCGCTGAGCTGCAGGTCACAGACCTTGGACCTGGGGCTCACCTCTCCACGGCTCCCAAGTGCTCAGAACTGGGGTTGACTCTCACTAAAAACATCGAACAGCAGCAGTGAAATCACTGCTTTATCAGTAGTGATGTCACATGACCAACATTGCACGTCTTAGAGTCAAGACTACTTCCATCACATCCATATTTAACTGCAGGGGAGAGACGAGAGCAACCACTACTCTGTGCTGGGATTTCTGTAATGCTCCAAAGCGTGCTTGGATGTAGCACCAGGAAAACAAAGCAACACTTAGTCCAAATTCTGTTTTTAAATATGACTTTAGAGGAGCTCCTCAGAATTTAAACAGATGGTAAATAAACATTTTGGCATAGAGACAGATGCCACTATGTTTTTATAAAGCAGCTGACTTTGGGTAGGACTTTTAAACATTTCTGTGATGTAAATAGTGCATGTTAGGCCCCCCGCACTAGACTAACAACTCCAAAACTCTGAAATTGCATCTTACATTAAATGCTGCTTGGCTGTATTGTTTTGATTTCAGGAAACAAACAAAAAAATAAAAGCCAGATGTAATGGTTTTGTTTTTCTACCCTCAGTGGTATCCTGAAGTGAATCACTTCTGCCGGGGTGTCCCACTTGTGCTGATCGGCTGCAAGACAGACCTTCGGAAGGACAAGGAGCAGCTGCGCAAGCTCAGGGCTGCCAAGCAGGAGCCCATCACCTACAACCAGGTAAAGCTCAGTGTATCCAAAGTGGTGGCCTCTTGGCAGGAGATAAAGCACACAATGGCATTGCTCTTCACAAGTACCGTCACAGACACTCCAAAATTAGGTGATCCAGATAAAGAAATGATTGACAGTCAGGGCTAACAGAGATTTCTGTAAGTTCTTTTTGGAAGTGGCCAAATCACCACCCATTTTTGGTGTCAAAGTAAAGAGAAATATGAGCAGTTTGAAAGGACACAACTACCTATGCCTTCTGTGCTCATTACGTCATATTCTTCTTTCCTTTCACAGCTGGGTTATTACTGTTACAAGTTTGTAAGCCTTAACAAGTTTGCTGGACTTCCTTCATAATTGTTATTAGCCTACATTGCAGCTATCACTGGTGCTTTGATCAGCACTGTTATAAAGACTGGAGATGTTTGGAAACACATTCCAGGATTAAATACACTGACCATTCTGGAATAAATGTGTTTTGCAAATCCTACTTAAAAATAAATCCTTTCAAGGCCAATAGCAAGAACATCTGCAAGGTTTCTCTGACATGAGAGACTGTTCTTTGAAGTCTCTAAAGTAATCTTAAGAAAACTACGTATTATCAATATCTCTAAGTATTATGAAGCAGTGAGATTTATAAGTAGTGTTATGTCACTGGCATAGCTGTCCTAGGTACAAGAGAAACAGTGATGAGACAGCTTGTCCCATGTCACACAAGACCTTTCTGCTCTGGTCCTCCACTTTTTCTTTTCTTTTTTTCTTTAAACTACAAAGCCATCCTTCTCCTCTCACCTCAGAGCAAGAACGGCAGCTTTCAGACTGAGACACACGTCCGGGGAACAGGGTCAAGTGCACTATGACCTTGAGTGAATCACCACTTCTTCTAAACAGCAGGAAAATAAACTGCAACTGCATCACCACGAAACCACGCTGGGCCTTTTAGTTTGGCTCCCTTGCACACAAGATGAGGTCCCAGCCTGTCACTGTGAACAGTTGCAGATTGTCCCTTGTTTGCATGAATAACCCTTCATCGTCCTCACATGAGAGAGGTTCAGGGCAAGCAACAGACACTTCTGGCCAGTCTGCTGAGGCCTCATGCAGTTAAACTCAAGGGCCCACATGATATACAAACTTTGTCTCCTATGTGAGCCCTCCCACTTGGTTTTTCCTGCCTGAAATATGCTCTACCTCAGTCTTTTACAGCTGATGGCACCTTGAGCCACAGGACGTGATGCTTCCCATGCCAGGCACAGAGGATCTGAATAGTATCTGCCACTGCAACTTGCAAACAACTGGAAGGAGACAAACTGCTTAAATATGAAGAACCACCCCCCCTATAAAAGCCCAAGTGCTCAAGTGACCCCACTCCCAGAGATTATAATAAATAAGTGCAGAGTCTGTGAGCCATGGGTTGCAGACCTGGAATTCACAGTAAAAGGCTCACAAGAGTTCAAACCTGGGAGCTGGCTCTGCAGGGACAATAAAAGGATCACAAGTAAGAAATCACTGTGCTTTGTCTGTAGTGATTTCACACAACCAGCATTGCATGGAAATATTTTAGATTCAAGTCTGTTCCCATTGCATGGCTGAGAAGTGCAGGCACTCGTTTGTTTTTATGAGGATTTTGGCTGAGCCCCTGTGATGCTTCAAAGCAAAAGTCAAGGTTCCTGCATGTGCAGCAAGACAAGGCAAGGCATGAGTGCAGATTCTGTTCTTGCATGTGACATTCATTACTAAGGGTGACATCACAGAATAGTTAGGGTCAGGCCTAGGAAAAGTATACCACCGTGTAGATATCTTATCCTCACTTAAGCACCTACCTCAGCATTTAGTTTAAAGAAATTCAATACTGAGAATATTTTTGTGGTATCAGGACTCTGCATCTCAAGAGTCTCTAATGCTCTGAACTCTTAGGCCAGGCTTTGGTTCAGCACAGTGGATAAACCCTAAGTTTATTTACAGTGCTTCAGTTTATTACCAGTGCCACTCACGCTCTAGCACGGCACTCAGAGGCAGCTTCTTTCTTCATGATTGCAAAGATGTACAAAATAATTCCCTTTCTTCCCCAACTCACCTTCCTTCTCTCATCCACCGAATTTACATCTTTTCTCACCTTTTTGTTCTTTTCAGGGTGAGTCAGCTTGCAAGGAGATTAATGCAGAAATTTACCTGGAATGCTCAGCAAAATGTCGTGAGAACATAGAAAATGTTTTTAAAGAAGCCACAACCATTGCACTGAGTGCCATGAAGAAAGCCAAGCACCACAGGAAACGGAAAGTGTGCTCAGTGTTATGATCTGGACTGCACGAGAGCCAAGTGATTCAGATTTTATAAACAGTTTAACTTTAAAAACCTTTTTCTTTTTTTTTTTTTTACATGTTTGTATTCCTAGGATAATCTTTATTTTAAAATTTTAATTATTTTTAGTATTTTTACACTTTTGTTACACTGTTCTCACAGAGTTTTCAAAGCTGTTTATCACAGTTAACTGATGCTGTGTGCCTTCACCCATCCGGCTTTTGCTTCTAAGTGCGAACAACTCACTATTTAAACAGCAATGGACAGCAACTGCTACTATGTAACTTAGTGCCGGGGTTTTTTTCCTCTGCAAAATAATTGTGGCACATTAGAGCTACAATTTACTGCCTTTTCTCAGCAGAAAACCCACGTCTTTTAGAAGCAGTGTTAAAGCCGTTTATCAGGCACTTTTGAAAAGACAGTAAAAGTTGTCTTAACATTTTCAAGTTAATTAACTTGGTGGCAATGGCATGAGTTGGCCTCAAGCTGCCCCCTGAGTGCAGATGGAACATCCACTTCCCCTCTGGACCAGCTCTGCAGAGCTGCACCTCAGAGTTCTTCAAGGCTTGATGCTGGAATGTAAAGGGGCATTTATCAATGGAAACACGTCAGTTGCTCCAATTAAAAAATGGAGTATCATGGCAAATAGTTAGTTAATTTACAGCACTCAAATTTAGAAGTACTCCAAGCAGCTACTACATGTAATGTTAAGTCAGTCTTATGATAAACATTTACAGCTTATTTAATACAAGACAGATGCAAATTGTGGTGCACACCAGAGGAAATATTCATTCATTCACCGTGAAATCATCTCTACTGCTATAAATTAAAATTTTCCCTTTTGTGATGAAGGTGTCAGTTGTCTGTCTAAGGATCAGGGATGCTCTCACTGCACAACCTGGTACTTGTGCCTCGTATATCCTGGTTCTTTAGCACATCCCCTCACTGAGATCTTGGATTGTAGGAGCAATCCCTAGTTTGTAGTCATCATAAACCAAACCTGTGAGGGGAAATGAGGTTCCTGCAGTACAGGTGTTGCTGAAAGCTTTCTGTGTAAGGCAAACTGTACATGACCAGCTGGTAAAAAGCTGTTTTGGAGCAAGCCATCATTATTGTTTTACATGCAGGATAAACAGATCTCGATCCTTGAAAAATCTTTTTTTTTTCCTTTTAATTTTTCTCCTAACTCGTTTTGATTTAATTAAGGTTTGTGAATACCTACGAGCCTAAACTGGAAAATTAAATTAATTGGAACTCTCTGCACATCCTTGACTATAGAAAAACCTTAAAGAACTGTGCAGCCCTTTCTCCACTTGTCAGTAAAAGAAACACAACCACCCCTCCCCTCACCCAGTACGAAACCGAAACACCAGCGTTCAGGAAGTGACTCATTTACCATCAGATCCACAGTGGAAATCTCTCTGGCTTTTTTAATCTGAGTTTCTCAGGCTGCAGAACTCACGTTACTCAGCCCTGCAGAACCAGGTTCCAGCATTACTCTCAACAGAAAACCATTTACATCTCATAAGCTGAGAGTTCAAGGAGTAAAAAAAAAACCTCACAGAGTGTGCAAAAGATAGCAAAATACAGCCCAACTGGTGTGAAAACTGTTGAAAATACACAAATTGCAGTTTATTGTTCATGGCCACGGGACAGCAACATGGCAAAGGTAATTTTGAATTTTGCTACTTTGCAGCAACAGAACTGATGAATCCATCTCAAGCCTGTGGTGCATTATCTGTCCCCCCATGAGCATGCTCTGGGGAGGAGGGCACTGTTTTCAACTCACACTGCCAGAGGATGTGCCCAGTTTGGGCTTTGGGCTGGCTCAAAGAGAGCCTTCCGTGTTGGGAAAGACACGACCTAAGGCAGCTCAGTGCTGCAGATGCCTGAGGAGGTACAGAAGTTACAGCACCCAAAAAAGGGTGTTCCAATGAATAAGTGTAAATTCGAGCAGCACAAGGACTTTAGCAGGGTGGTACGAGGTGTTTGTCTCCTGCCATCCCCCTGACCCAGCGTTTACATTCTCTTCATTATTGGTATGAGTGCAGCATCTAAAGAAAGTATTTAATATTTGAGCTGAGCCTATCCTCCCCTTTCCAGTGCCTCAAAACCAACCCAAGGGCCGTGTGTTTGTTACCAAAAAGGGGCTGAAGCAGCTGCATATTGAATGGTTTATTTTAGGTCCTTTCAGGCCTGGACAGATGACCTGGTCTCCTTGGAAAAGGGCTAGCAGACTTCCCTGCCATTTAAAAACAGCTTTTGCTTGCATGATTTTGTTTTCAAAGGAGAAATTTCTCTTCTTTAAATAGCTTTTTAGAAGTGTATATAGCAGCAGTATGGTACAAAGATGAGCATTTTCTTTTCACAGTACACACAGGTTAGTATTGCCACTGAAAATATGCCTTAAACAAATGCCTTGAAAAACAGCATTCACTCTGTATTACTGATCTACCCAGAGTGTTCATAAACCTCTGCAAATTCAATACCCAGAATTTAAATAATAAAACTGGAAAGTGTCAGGTATCATTCCAGAATTGGAATTACAGTAGATTCCACATTTTCCCCAACGCTGGCACTTAGCCAGGCAGGTGCATGCTGCTCTATATATAGAAAAAAACCCCAGAAGCAAATACATTTTATATTAAATATACATAAATAGCAGGAGTGTGACTGGAGAGCCATGCTTGCATTAATACTGAGTCTGTGCTGGCAGAGTCCTTCACCGAACACGGGGACAGGCGAGTCCTTCTGAGCCCGTCCATGGCCTGGCTGGGCTTGAGCAGGATCTGTCCCAAACCCAGCCCTGCTGGGGGCAGAGGGATGGATGCACACTGGGAACAGGGGGAGTCACAGCTTTTTCACCTTGTCTTTGTTCTTCTGGAGTTTAGCGTGCACCACCTTGAGAGTAGTGAGGAAGTTCCCAAGGAAGAGCAGCAGGAATGTGAAAGCCAACACAAAAACCTGAGAGGGGAGAGGAAGCAGCATTTATTACCTTGTAATATTACAACGTGGATTATATTCAGCACTGCTGCACTCTACCAGACACAGAACAGGCTCTGTGCCACTTTATCCTGAGATATTTAAATGGAGTCAGATGCCCAAATATCTTTCAGGATGTGATCAAGCACCCCCTCTCCCCTGCTCTGTGCCTCTTCTGAGCAGAGCCAACACGCACCTGCCATTCTTTGCATTCTTTGTGCCTTGACAATCTGAAAAGCGTGACTGCATTATATAGCTGCCAGAACTGCAAAGGGAAAAAAAAAAGGCAATTTAATTATGAGCAAAAATAATTAAACCTTGGAAACATTTGTCATGGGTGGATGCGATCCAAAGCACCTTTGTGTGGTGCAGCAGCAGACACTGCGCCACAGAGGGAGGATGGGATCACCCAACTTACATGTCCAAAGAACAAGAAGGGAAGGAGAAATGTCAGCCCCCGCCACATCCAGGACTGAAATCCTTCTGGAAAAGGTTGACAGAGAGGCAGAGCGTGAGCATAGAAGAGCCAGGACTGGACCTGCAGCTCTTCCTCGCCCAGACCACCCCATTAGGGCTATTCCTGTCAAGTAAAAATATATACTTGAAATTGCAGTAGTTGGAGGAGGATGAAGATGGGGATGACCAAAACCTCCATCTTAGTCTCCTCAAATGTTGACAAAGATCAGATTCCTCTGCTCCGGACCCACAGGACCTGAGGAGGGGAATAAAAGCCTCGCTGCCCTTCGTGCCTTGGGACACAGGCAGCTCTGCTATGGGGGTGCACAGAGCCCTCTCCCTCTCTATCACTGCATCCAAAACCTGTGCAAAAGCAGTGCAAAGTATAGCAGGAAACCTCACCTACTGTAAGGTCCAAGTGGTTTCTCTCCCCCAAAGCCCGGAGCCTGTAGAGGCAGCCCCTTTGGTAATAATACTGTAAGAACTGAACACAGCCTGGAGAAGGAGAGAGAAAACATCACTACATTGGTTATTCAGAAGTATGCTAAGTATCAAACTACTTTAAAAATGTTTAATCCAACAGCATTTAATTGTTGTTTATATTTGTGGGTTGCATGTTTGTACACTACCTTTATATTCCTACAGTTTAATATTCCAGTGTTTACAAAACAAAAGTGTTTTCTTCTAAGCACATACGACACAAAATTACTTTATCCCTTGAATTAGCAAGGTAAAATTTACTCACTCTGAAATATTGAAAATGCTAAAAATTGACTGCGAAACATCTGATACATGAGTCCATCTGGCCTGGAAGCAAAACACAGGGGAGGTCCATCAGTTTGCTAAAAGCATCCAATGCAGTGCCCTTCCCCTTCACCACCAGGCCTGATCCCATTAGCAAACGAACCAGCAGCTGGTGCCCAGCCCATTCCACCCACTGGGAGCCCAGGGAGGTGCTACAGCCACACGGGAAATGCTCTCATTGATTAGGTTTCCCTGCTGTCCCCTCTTCTCCATTATCACAGTTTCCTCCAGGCAGCAAAGCCATTCAGCATCATCTGCATCGAGAATCCGAGCCCTGGAGCAGGGGGTGGTTGTGCTGCTTATCCTGAGGGCAGTTCAGGACAGATGGAGGGCAAGGGACTTTCTGCCCCAGCCACCGTGTCAGCCCTTACAGATTCAGGAGCAGAAGCTTTTGTTGTTTTAAAACAATTTTTAATAATTAACTAATCAGTTCATGCCAAATTGAGACAGGTTGCACGGGGGCTGTACTTGGGGTGCATCGTGGGTTGTCTGACCAACACCACCACCCACTGCAAGGGGGTAACCTGCATTTTTGGCTTTAAACTCTGTAATCAGGGCTCAGTAAAGGCACCAAACATTCATTTTGTGGTGTCCCTCCTCTATAGCAAAGTGCTGCTTGTTTCCTTAGTTACAGAGACAGAAACTGGGAGACTTGCAGAGATTTTGCTATCACCAGCCCAACTACAGCCACAGGGTTTGCGTTTCTTTCTTTTTTTTTTTTAAACCAGCAATGTAAATACAAACTTGCAGTGTTGTATTTGTCACTGAAAACATCTGTAACATCAAACAAATATTAAGGCTGACACTCCGCCATGTGTCCTGTGGCCACAGCTTCGTGGTCACACTGGATTTAAATGCTCAGATGATATAAACACCATGAAACAGGCTTGAAGCACCTCGAGCAGGCAAGAGCAGACTCACCACGTTAACATCACTCCAGACAGGAACGTGGAAACATAATGATGAGACACCCACCAGCCTTTGATCCTGAGCAGGAAAAAACATGGCAGTTAGACAAGAAACACAGATTTCAGTATTGATGTCCAGCCTTACAGGCAAAAAACGATCCAAAAACTGGGAACAAAACAGATGTCCCAACTCAAGCACAAAGAATGCTGTGGCATTTCCAACCAAAGATGTGTGATCTCTAACACAAGGCAGCACGCTTACAACCCCAGACCACCTCTACAACTAACCCACAGCTACCAAAACCAGCCAACACCTTGGACCAAGACCGTACGGACTCTTAAGAACTGCAACTTCTCTCTCCCCAAACCTCAGGTGGCCACATGTGCCCTTGGAAGTGACCAGGAAGGAGGAGAGAGACAAGAGACTTTGCAGAGAGGCATCAGCATCTCGGATTTGCTGGGCTTCAGCGCCAAGCTGAATCCCTTTTTGTTGCCTGGTTTTCTTTTAAGGACATTTCATGCTTTCCATGGTTTTTGCAGGTGGCACTGTACCTTGAGCCATTGCTAATGAGAATGCTTTCCCGTATCGTCAGCGTGCAGTAATACCACACCAACAGAAAGTTAAACACTTCATCTGTCACCCTGTTAAACAGAAAAAACACAGAGTAAAAAACCATCTTGTTAATTATAAACACGCATTTTAAAAATCCCTATTTTTCCTTCCTCCTCCTGGGTAAATGAAAACCTGCCCAAGTGAGGCTACCAACACAAAGCCCCATCCTGAACATCTCTAACCCACATGCAGCACTGCACACACAGGCAGCCCTCCCAGGCTCCAGGGCCTTTTCCCCCCACCACTCTCGTGACCCAACACTGCAGATCCTGAGCTGATAAGCAGGTATGCAGGGATGGCATTAAGTGCTGCTCAAGGAGAGAAAGCACCATGGAAGCAGCAGATGATCCAATTTAGTGAGTCCTTTCCAGGCTAATTCAATGAGGAGATTCCACGAGATCTATATAAATCCAATCAACTGAAAGAATGGAAGAGCATTATGCTCTGGAGCAAAAAAAACCAAACCACCAAAACTTTATTTTGCCATTTGCAAACTCCAGAAGCCAAGGGGACTTGGGGCAGCCTCGGTACAGGGCAGCATCATTCCTGGTACAATCCTGCATTCACTCAGACACACAGAGACTGTAATGGAAGTTCTTGGCTCCAACACCTTCCTGGTTTTTAAGCAAAACTGAATAGTGGAAGCTTGTTGGTGCTCAGACACTTTGTCACAACCTAGAGATAATGTTTCAGGTCTTATTATTTCACACCAATTCTCTTCTGTTGCTTTTGCAACCCCAGAGCTGCAGCACAGTGTTGGTCCCTGCCTGGGACAACCCACAAGCAAAACCAACTGTTTGTTCCCAAGGACAACATGATGCCAGAAGAACAACATCATCAATTTTTAGCATCATCAGGAAACATGATGCTGGACTTTCTCAGTTACAAAAGACTCTTTTAAAAAGGAAAAACAATTAGTTAAAATACAGCTCCTGCCAGAGTTGAAGAGGTGCAGGTGTCCGGCTGCCCAATTGCTCAAAGCCTAAACAGCACCTGAGCTGTCTCACTGTCCTTAACAGGACATAAGATAATTCAAACCCAGCACAGTTTTATGCAAAATACTTGATAAGAAATAACAGCAGCTTACCTGTAGTGGAGAAAAAACCTGCAGGCAATAGCCCCAAGTAACAAGATTATTGTCAGATAAAGTTTGAACTTCTCATACTCGTCCTTGTAGGCGAACCTGGAAGGAAACAGGCAGTGTTTATGGACACAAACAGATGTTTGACTGGAATGTGGCTTCACCTTTTCCAAACCAGATACAAATGCCAAGCCCAGAGACAGAGGTTTTGCTGAAACACTTAGAAAAGCAGTGGACAGTGATGAAAGGCAGCGTTCTGCCTGCAGGGAGGCTCTGTCTCAGCTGCAACACAATGGCTTAAGTCCATCAGAGCTGGTTTCTGGGTTGGCATGACAAGATTTAAAAAATACATATGTATCTACATCTCCATTTTCTGGAGCACTGTATGCCTACAAGTCACAGTACCATTTTTCATCACAAAAAAACTCCAGACACTTTTACAATTAAGGCCACAGGCTGACCTGGGCTTAAAATAAGCAATGGATGGAATCAAGAGGAGCTAGATATGACGTTAGCTTATCCCCATGTCATAGTCCAATTGCCCACCCTCCACATTTCACTTAGCAGGTCTAAGAGAAACCCATTCCCCTCTCTGGGCTTCAGTCCACACCCACAACCGGCCCCAGAGAAACCCAAATTCACACGTGTGGGAACGCTCACTCACTTTGCTTGGTTGCTCAGGAGAGTGACATTCACATTTCCCAGCACCAGATTTAAGTACAAGCTGGAAGACAAAAGCCAGACCCAAGTAAGTTATTTTATTTGAACACCACAGGATGATCTAGATTGAGCTGATGAGACAGTGGCTCTGTCAACGCCACGTTCGCTGGAGGTTTTTGATTAAGACAAACTGGAGGGAAAGACCACAGAAGAGGCTTTAAATGTGGAAATATTGGTCAGCATTTCCAGGAAGTTATTGAAAAAGTTTATTTTCCTGGCCCCTTTTTTTGCATTACAGTCTAAGGGCAATATATGTAGCGTGCATTGTCCAAACATCACAGGGAGGATTTGGAAGAAAAGTTTCTGATAGAAACTTCTGAGGGGCTGCAGCATCACATAACCCTTGACGACTGACATAACTCTGCCCCAGCTTGAAGAAAAGTGTAAATTTAAAGATGGTTAAAAATATCATTTAAAAAAAAAGAGAAAAGTCTTGTGCTGATTCAGCCCTCAAAAAAATTAGCCCAGGAAAACATCAGTGTGGAACAGTGAACTGCACAATCCCTTGCCAGTGCGGGTTACTGTCATTTTAACAGAAAACCTGCACTGCCCACACACATTTACATCCACTCACAGCTAATGAATTCTGTGTACAACTGACACAGCAGCTCAGCAAGAGATTTATGACTAATCCAATTTTACATGTCTTTCTTCAACATGCACCTTTTCCTTCGGGAACAAAGCGCTGTGAACATTTAAAAATCCAAAATTCCTGGAGTGCACGAGCCTCCCCGGCGGAGCACGTACCCGTTCCTCTTGGGGAGGTAGGCTTCCATGTCAAAGAAGGCATTCTGCCTCTCCTTGATCTGGCTGCTGATCTCCTGAATGAGAGCAAACTCCTCAGGACTCGCTCTGGGCTTGCACCTGCAAGAACACAGAAACAAGATATTCCTGTTCATGTTTTCACCTCCTTTTCATTTGAAGGAAAATAATGTCATAAAATCCACACCGTTAAAAAACTGGCTTTGTGAGGTGATGCGCTTTGCTCCTGTATTTCTGCAGCACCATTTGACTTATCACGATTTTATTTCACTGCCAGGTTTATGCTGCTGTAGGTTACTTCAACCAGCTGGTTTATAAATCAGCTTCTCTTTTCATCAGCTCAGTGACAGGATCGCGTGGGAATATTGTGCTTTTCCGAAGGAACTCCTTCCACCTTGGGACCTTTGTGCGTGGCTTCAGGCGCTGCCCTTGCAGAGGCTGCAGCTCTTCAGGTGTGAAGTATTTCAGGATGTAACAGGACACAGAGCTGATGATTTACTGACAAACTGTGGTTTTAGTAATTAATGTTAACCAGAGAGCAGTGAGCAGCAGAGCCAGCAGCCCGTGGTGTCAGAGGTGCTGTACTCCGGCCTGCATACAAGGAATTCAGCCCGTGGCTCCTGGGGATCAGCCAAGCAGCCAGAGACAGTTCCCTCCTGTAAATCTGCCCGGGAGCAAGTTACACCTTCAGGTTTAAGGATTGATGTTGCTCTTCCAGGGCAGTTTACAGAGCAAAGCATTGCTCACCTGGCACAGCCAAAAGCTGCGCAGTCCTGCAATGTACAGCACTCACTGCAAGGATGAAATCCACACCAGCTCCTTTAAACCTCTTTATTTACAGGACTCTCTCTCTCACGCAGTTATGAACATTCTACTTGGCTATAATATAGAACAACTTTAGCACTGCAACATAGATTGTCTGTTAAAACTGCTAAAAATCCAAGCATTTCAGCCCTTTGGGAAGGAGAAATATCCCATCCCTGCCTCCTCCACCCTCCAGGCCTCCTGTTACCGTTGCAGGCTGTGCTTCAGATCCCTTAGTGTCTTCTTCTGCCGATGTATGGAGCTGCTGCAGGCTGTCTGCAAGCTGGTGACTTCTTCCAGTTTCTGCCTGTAAACTTTGTGTGTTTCCTGCAGGAGAACAGGAGACAATTGGTAGGAAAAGCCCTTCTAGGTTATTCATGGCATTTGGTCCTCACCTCCAAGGGAAACAAGGAAAATCCTGGTTTTTTGGGATACAACAGTCACCCCTTTAAAAAGCAAGGAGGGGGAGATGCCAAACCAGTACAGATACAACAGGGCTTAAATGGCCACTGATGAAATTCCTGAAAGAGGAAAAGCATCCTCTACACTCATCTAATTTCCTCTTTCTAATGAGTTTTCCCACTCAGGAGCTACTCACTCCCATCCCACCCTGCAATGAAGCCCCTAATCTTTGAATCCCCTAATCCTCCATTTGATCTTGATCCATGCCCATCAAATGGTGGCTAAATCGCAGAGCAGGCACTCCAATTTCACAGCCAGATTAAATCTGGGAGAAAAAAAGATGAGGACCTAACAGAGTGGGGGGCGGGGGGGAGGGGAAAGACACAAAACCAGACACAANGGACCTAACAGGGGGGGGGGCGGGGGGGAGGGGAAAGACACAAAACCAGACACAAATCCACAGCTGGGGGTTTAGGCACCTCCTGGCCACCACTGCCATCCCAACCCCATGGATATTCAAGCAACCTACTGCCCCATATTCCAGTTTAAAGAGCTGAACTGATGTCCCTGCCCATGGCCTCAGATGCTCCTTGGGAGGAACTGCTTTATCACAGCTCATGGGTCCCCTGAAGCCCCCAATTAGTGCCCAGCCATAACGAGGACACGCTCACCAGCTGCAAATCCATCGAGAGGAGCCTCTGCTCTCACCCCTCCCGGGCTCAGGGATATCCTCAGGGATACCCGGGCTCTGCTTTTCTACCCTTTGCAAGGATTTCACCCCCTTCCCCGTGAGGGAGATCTCAGGAAGGGCTCCCCAAGCACCAAGCAATGACCTCTGGGTCAATTCTAAGATCTATAAGCTGGAAAACAGAGTTTGCAGAGTTAGTGCCAAGAGACAGTGTGGGTTACATGGCCGCTTCACCTACGTGCACACCAACAACCCCAGGAAATTCCCACCGTTTTTCCCAGAGCATAAAGTTGGTGGTGAAACCACACAAACGAAATCTTTGCTCTCCTCCTCGTTAGAACCCACTGCTAGCTGTTCTTTATTTACAAGAACAATCCAAAACAAGCTCCAGTATCTGATTTAAAGACCTTAATAACCAAACTAACCACGTACAGGCACTGCAGCTCTGACCGTTTCAGGATCACTTTGGTTTTGCTGAGCACACCTCTACAGCACTAATCCCTGGTCAACGACACCTCGACCACCAGCAGCTGCCACCCCACCGAAAAGTGTTTCTACTTTCCTTTTACAGGTGGGGAAACTGAGGCAGGGACAAGTCACTGACATTTGCTGTGGTTTAGGTCAGACTTGGGCTGTGTGCTCCTCAGGAAGGAGTACAACCTAAACTAAGTTTTAATTAAGAAACAAGCTAAATCTGGAAATCACACTTTTTTTTTTTTTTGATGCACGCTCTGTTTAACAGCTTAAAAGAGGCTAAAACAGCCTCCAGAGTGAGAACAGCCGGTCGTACTTTAAAACCGGCTTTAAGATTTAAAACACGTGTGTAGGTGCAGCACTGATGACAAGCAAGGAAGGGAAGGTGTCTGGAGGTAAAAGCATCTTGTAGAACAGCTCTTGGCCCGCAGTCCGAGGCCTTTCTGTCCCTCAATGCACTTTTACAAGATGAAAAAACAGCACTTGGACCCCTCGTATCCCACCACGGGAAATCAAATTCCGCCAGGAGATGCTGGCGGGACAGGCGCTGCCTGCACTGCTCTTTGCACCACGCCACGGGTGCACAACCACGCCGCGTCCCCTTTTTTCCATCCTTGCTCCAGCAGCGGGAACCGCGGCACCACATCTTCTCGGTGCATCCTCAGAGGGACCTGGGGCACGGCCACGGATCGGTCCGGGCTGTGCCATGCGCTCGCAGCACGTGCCTGGGGTAGCGGGGCACAGGCTGCTCGCGGGTGCCGGGCAGGGATGCGCATCCTCGCAGCGCCGCGCTTGGTGCGGGCACCCCGCGGCCGCAGCGAAGGCATCGAGCACGCCCGGCCGCCCCGGGCGGGGCGAGGGGCAGCCCGCCCGCACCTCCGGCTGCTCCCGCCGAGCCGCCCCGGCGATGCGGCCGGCGGCGG
>VZTE01002410.1:21867-50104 GCA_013397775.1 Eulacestoma nigropectus
CCACGCCCGTCTCAGGGGAGCGACCCGTCAGGTGAGGGCACGCTCGGGTTTGTGCTCCCCTCAGGCCACACATCCTCTCGGGTCAGAGATTCCCCTCAGGTCAAGGCTCCCTTCAGGTGCGGGATCCCCTCAGGTGAGGGTCCCCCTCAGGCCCGGGATCCCCTCCTGTGATGGTCCCCCTCAGGCGCGGGCCCCCCCTCAGGCCCGGGATCCCCTCCTGTGATGGTCCCCCTCAGGCGCGGGCCCCCCCTCAGGCCTTTGCTGTCGTCAGGCCAAGGCTCCCCTCAGCTGCTGTCACCCGCCCTGCCCCGGTCACCTCCTGGAGGCCCTGCACCTCTCCTGAGCCCCCTCGTGTTGTGGCAGCATCTGAAGTGCTCCGTGGTGTGACACGGAAGCTTCTTCCTGCCCTTTAAGGGTGGTTCATCACACGTGGGGCTGAGAGTGGAGATGAAACCCTCGGCTGCACAGGGCCAGCCCCCTCAAAGGGACCTGGTGGCTGAATGACCACGCACCTGGGCTGAGGCAGCCCAGCCCTGCAGCTGCCTGGAGCTTGGTCACGGCTCCTTAATATCAGGGAAGATGACAAAGAGGATTCCTGATCTCTTTATTTTTACAACAGTTACCCACTCAGCAGCTGGACTGGCCAGTTGTGAGCAGGGCCCGATGTTCTGGGGCAGGGTGTGAAGAGTTGTAAATGTTGGCACCAGGTCCTGTGGGTTTCTTGTGAAAGGGTAGAAATAGAGAAAGAAGAAGAAAAAGGGAAGGGGAAGGAAGCAATTTTTTAAAAAGCTATGAGGGGAGGAGTGAAGCCAAAGTAAAACCACAAATACAATGCTGTCTTTTCATGAGGAGTGTATGTAGGATCCCGTTTCCTTGAATTGACATAAACAACCAAAAACATGTAGAGACACTCCTCAGTGTTCTTGCTGTTCCTGGTCCTTCTCTAGGTCTATATTCACACTTTTTGCCCTTTTTGCATATTTTTTTCCTACATTTGTGGGGGGACACCTGAAATGCAGTCAATGACCTTCTGCATTCAGTTTCCAGAGAAATCTGCTCAGAACTTGCAGTGGTTTGAGATTTCTGCTGGTTTAAGAACCAACAACCCCAGGGATGTTGCGTTGTCCCTGCTGCTTTTCCAGTGAGGCCGTGATTGTCCAGAGATCAAACACTTGTGTTAAGGCAGGTCTTGATAATCCTGAAGTAGAATAATAAACTAATCAACATAATAGAAATGTCACAGGAATTTGTTGTGTCGGTATTAACCTTTTCCTCAATTCTAGCATTTGTCCACAATCCTATGTAACAGGACTTTATGTTACAGGAGGCCTGGATGTTGGATTGCAGACTTTGGAAGAAAAAGGATCGTAGATCGGAGCGTTAATTCTGCGCTGGATACGTGCTGAAACTTTCCAGTTCGCCACAAGGTTGGAATAGTCCCTGCCAGCAAAGTTATTTTTCCCTTCCACGTGAAAACATTCCCTCCGCCTTTGCTGTTCTCTGTCAGCTCTGTTTATCACAGAGCCACCCCTAAGATGTAGCTGCATCTTACTCCTTCCTGTTGAGGGGAGGCTGGGGTGCTGACCCTGCAGACCTGGGAGAATCCAGAAAGTAAAAACACTTCAACATTTGTAGGATTGCTTGTGTCAGTGCTAACATTCAGGAAAAGGTACTTCTAGAAGACATCGTAAATTGTCAATAACCCTTAAAAGTATTCCTTTCCCTGGTGGTCTGTAAGCCTCAAAAGAGTAGAAGGAAACTCTTATCAGTCATGAATATTTGCCCTGGGCTGTAATTCTGCAGGCTGAGGACATTTTGTTACGGCCATGGTTGGTGTTTCTCTTACAAAGGCAGGAAATATTGCGCATTTCCCACTCGGAGCCGTGCTGTGCCGGCCCCAGAGCTCTCCCAGAACACCAGGGGGTCACCAGACATTTATCCCAAACTTTCCTATCTCTCCCCTACACCACTTGACAGGCAGCAATTCTTATGCATGTTGTGGCTGTGCATAATGATTACCTCAAAAGATTTCTTTCAAATTTTTAACTAAGCCATGCTAATTAATATTCATTCAAGAGATCTGCATTTTCTTTCAAACAGAAACCACAAAAACATTTAATTAAGCACAAACAATGTGAGTGTAGCACTGCTGGCCTTACAGCTGGTTCTGCATTGTTTAACATTGCACCATTACGAAATACTTCAGAATTACCTGTAAGCTCTCTCCACCTCCTGGGAGGCTGTAGCTGTTTGTATAATCTCATTATTTCAATCATGTCTTTGTGAATAAAACCAAAGCAAGCTGAGATAACAGTGAGCCCCTCAGCCCCGGATGGGGAGCAGGGCTTTGTGCAGCTGATGCTCAGGGTTCCCACACCTCGTCTTTCACTTGTGGCAACACATGAGAAATGGTGCCTTTCCTCTGAATTTCAGTATTTTATGATCCTTTTTCTAGGTATCTTGCAGCTTTTTAATGCCTGTTTTCTGCTGCCAGAGATCATCTAAGGCCACTGCACAGCAAATCTACAAACATGAAATCTCTGGTTTGTCTTTACCTTAATTAATCCCCAATTCACCAACTTTTCACTTCCAGAAAACGTATCTAAGAAATTGAGTTAATAAATCAAGTTAAGGATCACAGTGAAAATGTGACTGTTTGTTCTCTGGGTGTCAGATTCTGTTTGAGTACACATAGTTATATATATGTACAGTCACATGTGAGCTCTTTCCTTCAACCTCCAGACTATTCCTGAATGCAAATTCCATTCATTCTTTCTTCTTAAGAAAATTGAGGCTGTTTCCTTTGATGTTTTTCCCCTGTCCTAGAAATACAGATTCTTTCCAGCACAGCAAATGGGGAAAGGACAAAATATAAATGTAGATGAGTCCCTATTCTAACATCAGGTGACAATAAGCCGTGATAAATAAAATACTTGGCACATGTTTCAGCTGGAGATTGATACTGCTGATTCATCTTGCATTCATCTGGATTCATCCCTCAGTTAAGGAATGAATTAAGGCCTTGAAGTGAGGCATTAGCTGAAGTATGGCCAAATTTAGCTGCTTCCAACAATATTAAGAGTCTTGCAAAGCACTCTACGGTTGCAGTAAATAATTCTTAGCTTTGGGTGACTTCAGTAATTAACATCATAACTTTGCCTTTAAACCTCTACCTTGTTGCAGGTAGTTAAGCAGAGACCATGAGCTGTAAATCTGCAGCAACAGGAACTCAGGGGGAGAGGGTATCTGGTATCAGCTTCCAGGACTTCAGCCTTTCAGTTTGCATGACTATCTAAGTGCCTGAACATTCCAGATAACCCAGGGGTTTAACTTTAGGTTGTTTTGATGTAAAACCAACATGGTTTTTATCTTGAGAGAGCTGCTCCCAGCAAAAAGGAGGGAAGAATTTTAAATGCTTTCCCACAGGGCTGCCTCTTAAGCCAGAGTCAACCAGGTGAAGTGTACACCTCAAAGCCTTCACTTCAATCCCTCCTAAATCCTGCTAATGACAATTCTTTAGAGCAGAGCGGTGGGGAAGCTCCTTCAGCTCACCAACACAGGCTTGGTCGGAGTCCAAGACCCTCCCACTTCTTCCCTGGCTTTTCTTTTGAATATAGCAGCAATAAAACACACATCTGAGCATCCCACTTCCACAGTATGTTGTTGTCACACTCTTCACCTTTGAAGACTTCCAACATATGTTTCCCTAAATACTTTTTCTCTATTTATTCTACGAAGTTCCCGGAATAAATAATTTATTGATTCTGACAGTTTTCAGTTGGTTTGGACATTTCATATGGGTGATTCCCCAAGCTTACTGAGAGCAAACTCAGCTTGGAGCAGTTGTCTCCTTTCAGTGAGAAAATGATTGGTTTCAGATGTAGAATACTGAGGGCCTTGGGCTATATTTAATTTTTTAAAAAATCCTGCCCTTAAAAGTGAAAAAAATGGAAGTGCATCATATGTCACAGGACATTGCTGCAGAAAGGTGTTTTTCTGGGCACGTTTCTACGCACAAACACCCAGTGCTTGGTTTGTTCTTCGGTGTGTCCAGCCTGGAAGTAAGTGGAGTTCATTGCAATGAGCTGTGTTGGCAGAATAATGGGCTGAGTTACAGCATAATTTACATGGACAGATTTAAAAGCTTCCTTTCAGTCTTAATAAGTGTCCAGACAACTAAAGCAACAACAGTACTAACAGCAGCAGAACTAAAGCCCTGTCACTGCCTGGTGAAGGAGGCTTTGCTGTTCCTTGATGTCAGCGGCCAATGCCTGTCAGAGTGAAACAAGAAAAAGAAACCAAACCACCAAGAAGGGTATTTGGGGCCAAATTTTGGCTGGCAAGGCTGGAACAAGGGGAATTGTGTCAAGGAAAACCCAAATTCTCCTGCTAGCACATGATAACTTGAATTTTTGACCCTACTTTTCGTAGCGGCCTCAGTGTAGTGCCTGGAAACAACTGCTCTTGGGAGAGGAAGAGAGTTTGGTTAGGACATTTCTGGGTCACTTTGGGTTTATATCTCACTCTTTGACTGAATTATATATTCTAGATATATCTGACACCCTTTGCAAAAATTATCGTCACTTCCTACTTACTAAGGGGGTTCCTTCTCTCAAAATGGAATGACATTTTCTAAGTAAAATTTCAGTTGAGTGAGTCATAAGAACTTTCTGATGGGACTTAAAATATCACCACCTTCTCTTCAAGCTGGTCTAATTTTGTCTTTTTTTGTAAGAAGAATATGCTTACATTTTCCCACTCTGTACCCTTGTAATACAAAAAGGTACAGGATGATATTATCGAGTGACAAAATTATTAAGTATGATTCAAATGTTTATACCTGGACTAAGAAAACTGTAGATGGGAATCACACACTGCCTCTTCCTAGGTAAATGTCTCTGTCAAGCCTCCATGGAGCAGGCAGGGGGGTCTGTGAGAGTGCTGGTAACCCACTCTGGGACCACGTAAGTAAAATAAAAACCACACAGAGACCAGGAGCAGAAGAATTTAAAATAAGTGACCCAGAACTGGAGGCAGCACCCTCCATCATACCCAGATACAGAGGTTTTTGCAGAGGCAGTTTTTGATCCCAATGTGTGAATTTTAATTTGTTGCTAAAATATTTTAAGTCTTTTAAAGTTTTTATTGTTTTCAAATGTATATGGATTTTCAAATATGTATGTAACTTCTGGTAAGCAGAAGCTGTGGTTAGGGATGGCATAGTTTGGATTGGCAGTTCAAAAACCTCAGGCAGCCTGTGCTCTTTAGAAATAAACAAGTGAAATGGTCTGAATTAGCTAATTATTTTAATTGCCAATCTCTCAGTTAAGTGCAGTGCAATATAGGGGCTGAAATTAAAAAATATTTAAGACTTTTCCAGAGACAGCTATTTCTGGTTGTAATTTCAGGCTGTAGATTTTGGGCTGCAATAAGCATTTTTTCTTCTCCCTCATGGGTTTCTTTATTTCCTCCCCAAACCTCTGTCCTCACTCCAGCCCTTACAACTGGCCATGGTAAAACACAGGAATGATTGTCTTCAGTAATTCTTAGGCTCTGCCCCAAACCAGAGCGCGTTAACATGAGTGACTGTGAATAAATCCTTCCTGAATATCTTCATCTCATTTTTAATAACAGGAGACATTTTCTCTTGTATAAGTATTTCCTAACTTGGTCAGCTTCCATGGTTTTCTCTCAGGTTTTTTTCCTGCTTAAAGAAGTCTTTAAGTTCTACCTCTCCTACATCCCTGGAAATGCTTGCTAGCAGCTGCCATCTTCCCAGTTCATCTAATCTAACACGAGAAATTGCATGTGTGTATTTTCCCTTGGTACAGAGCTCTCTCCACCATTTCCACACCAGCTCACATGATGTCTGTGGAGCACCTCTTCCTTCCCTCCACTTAGTTTTCCTTCTCCTGATTTCTTAGGCAGTGGCATTGTCTCCTTTGGCTCCATGGCCCTCACACATGTCATGGGAAATGGAGTATTTGCCTTTAGTCACACTCACACTTGGAATAAATCCATTCTCTGTCCTATCCAAGCATGGACACAACACTGAAGCCACATTCAATGCCACAGATATCGAAGATGGCAAAGGAACCCCTGTCAGGGAAGACTGAGCTATATCTCATCTTTACAGGAGCAGCTGCTTTGTTTCATCACAAGATTTCCCACCTACCTCAGCATTTTACCATACAGCCTGCAGAGCTGCGCACAAAAATATGGTAAAAGGATGAGAATCAAATGCATTTGGCTCATGGGAGTCATACAAGAGCTTTGGTTTGATACTAGAAATGTGCACGGTCAATTACCCATTAGGGAAGATGATTACAGACACCCACAAGGCCAGAGTGGCATTCCCTGCTCACCATGGCTGTGGAAGAAATGTAATGGATGAGGGAATTAGTGTCAGGTTTATTCAGATTTCTCCTTTAAGACCGCTGATGTGCATTTTCAGGGGCTTTCTCCTGTTTCTCCTGACATTTGCAAGGCTGATTTATTTGTTACTCATCGGTGCTATAATCAGTGCTTTCATTTCCAGCCTTCTGCTGCTGGGCGTATGAAAAACCAACCAGAGGTGAAACACTCGTTGCTTATTAGCACTTTATATTCTGCTGGAAAATCCCGAGTTCAGGGCACGTAGCTGCACAGCGCTGTGTGTGCCCGATGGCTCCGGCTCCATCCCCCGTGCTCAGCGTGGGGACCAGAGTGTGATGCCGTGTCCCAGCACATCCCTCTCCTCCCGGGGCCGCTCCCGTGGCTCTTAGCGCTGGAGTTTGGCACGTCGCTATGGCGACCCCGCCGCCGCCGCCGGCAGCACCCAACCTCCACCATGACAGGTCGGTGTCCGCGGTTTGGCCCTCGGCATCGAGGGCGGCAGGAGAGCGGCGGCCACGCTCCGGGGTGCTTTGCAAACCGAGCTCCTGGGCTTTCCCTGTCGGCCGCTCGCACCGCTGCCCTCCTGCCCGGCTCCCGCCGGGGAGGAGCAGCAACAGGCGCCCTGAGCATTCCGCTCGCAGACAGCGCCCTGGGGGCGAGGAGGGGATGGGGGTGATTCTGCTGCGCCGGTGGGTGCTGGCAAGGGGACCCCGGTGCAGGGCAGCGCCGTGGTGCTGGGTCACTGCAAGGGCTGAGCTCAGCCAGGACACCTCGGGGCCGGGGGACAGTCCGGCAGGGTGCACAGGGGTGTGGTGCCAGGCAGGGTGCGGCCAGGGACAGTCAGCAGCCGCTTCTCTGCAGCCAGGTGTGTTTCCCTCCTTGCTCTTCATTAAGATAAGATGTAAGATGGAAAAAAAAAAAAAAAAAAGTAGCTACATCACATTGCTCTGAAGTTCCGCAAAGAGCCAGGGGAAAAAGTGGGCTTCCTGTAGGGCCGTGCAAACTAAGGCTGCATTTTACCAGAGACCTGACAAAAGTCGCAGAGCAGCGTCTGGAGGAGGACGCGGGGGTCTGTACGAGCCTCGTCCGCAAGAGCCGCGGCAGAGACGCACGGGAGCAGCAGCCTCTCACCCTCGGCACCGAGAGCTGCAGCCGGAACGACTCTGCACAGCCTGCCTCTCGCTGCCAGCCTCCCCGCGCCCTGGTAGTAGGCGGCTAAAAACATCCAGGGAGGCGAATACCGACTGCGTTATCATTTACGCAAACCTGGCATCGCTGACGTAAATTTAGAAGGGAATTCAGCAAATAAAGGCGGCTCCCGCCAGCCCGCGTTACCCCGGGTACTCTGCGCGGGCTGTGCCTCACAGGACACGGCGAGCAGATGGGGCTGCCCCCGCAGCTGGGAATCCTCCCTGGGGTTTGTAAATCCTAAGCTTTGAGTTAAAGAAGTGGTGGGATGTGATGGTGGGAAAGCGATGCTCCCATCTGGCAGGGGTAGTGAAGAGACTTCTTGTCACAGGCATGAGCTGCTCAGAGGTCATGGCCAGTGTCAGGGTGGGTAAAGGTTGCTGTAGCTCTGTTCTTCTGCTTCTCCAGCAAGGGCAGGACAGGCTCAAGCCAGCAATGTGTGGCACAGTGTCCTGAAAAACCCCAGCCCTTGTCAAATATTGGCAAGACCCCCCTTCTCCAGGAGCTGCAGCACCCAAAAGTGAGGGAGGAATTCAGCAGTTTCAGTGTATCCTGTATTTGCATTGCTGGAAAAACATCCTCTGTGATGGGCTGTGACTGCATCATACCGAGGGACAGATCCTGCCCTCGGTGTCCAAGACTCATTCTGGGCACATAACTACTTTTATTTAGCAATGCTGTCCTCCCAAATAGCTGTTGAATGACCATTTCCCACAGCTGGAAAATGGAGAACTGAGGATGAACTCTTAACAGTATTTTCTTAGTTAATATTTCTAGCTTTTATTTCCTAGCAAGGACCTAAAGCGCCTTTCTTTTCCCCTCTCCTCCCAAGGTCCATATTTTCTCCCCTGCCGGGCTCCCCGGCACCGCAAAGCAGCAGGAACCAGAGCTTTGCTCTGCCGAGGAGGGAAAGACGCAGCAAAATCACTCGATATGGCTCAGTCCAGCGGATCAGGACAGAAGGGGGAGCCCAGGAGACAAAATCGGAGAGCATCCCACCCCGCCGGGCTCCAGCCGAGCTCTGGATCTTAACGACATTCATAGAAACTTGCTTTTGTTTCTACAGCCACCTTTTGGCTTTAGTTTATGGTTTATAGGAGACCGCTCTCACCTCCGAGTCTGTGCCCAGTTCCCACTGTGCTGAACAGCGGTTGCATTGGCAGTGCTCAGAAATCGCCACCATGCTGCACTCCACCATTGTCCTCTGTATTTATGAGGCAAAACATCTCCTTTTCCCTCCTCCTCCCCCTCACTCACCCTTTCCCTCCAGGCCTCCAACACCCGAATCACTCCCACTGTGCCTGTCATCCCCTGCCTGCTGTTCCTGCTTTAAACCCACGTCACCTTGGAAGCCACCTCAGAAGTCACCTCTTTGGCAGCTTGATGGGCTGGCGAGCACTTGGCCTGCCCTGGGCAAGTCCACAGCCTCCTGGGAGATGGAAACGTTGTGGTTTCAACCCCTTTTATCAAGGCACCTGGAGGACTGATATTTTTAGCAGTAAAGGAGCCTGAGCTGCATTACTGCTGAGGGTATGAAGTGTCCCAGCTCTGGGTGGGCCTCAGGGACACTGGACAACTCCCTGACCCATTCCATCAGCTGTACAGAGCAGAAGCCTTTCCCTGCACTCCTCAAGATCTCTGGCAGGTGCAGAGATCGATGCCCACCACAAACCTGACCTGCTGAGATTTATTTAACATTTCCTAACAGGCCAGGCTATGTTATGAGCCCGTTTTCACATAGTGCTGGCTTGTACTTCAATATCTTTAGTTGCCTCCTGTTTGTTGTATCTCTGTTTCACCCTTCCAAAGCCAGGCATCAGTTACTGACTCATGTGCATCTTAAAGCATGGCTCACAAATACTGTTCTGCCTGTGCCTGCCTTAGTAATTTCTAATTTATTGCTGATAATAATTTGTTTTCTTCTCCAGATACCAACAATATGCCTGTTATAAAGTACCCCAGGCTTAGAGACCCTCTCTTTTATGAATGGGACAGGAAAGCCCAGAAATGTGGATTAAGACACACAATTTATGCTGTAAATGGGGATCAGTATACTGGAGAATGGTTGGACAACTTGAAACATGGTAAGATAGATAATTTTGAGAAAAAGTAGCAACTTAGATGTCCTTACAAAGGTTCCTAGGGGCAGGGAGCAGTCAGTGGTTCTATATGCTCTATATGCTCCTGGAAGAGCATTCATTCACGTATGACTATATGTACACACACACACACACATTTATATATATTTGATAAATGTAACGCAAAAATGCAGAAACATTTCTAATAGATAACTTGAAGAGCTTTTGCATGCACTCAGGGGCAATTACCCAAAATATCTCTATTACAGATGTTTAAAAATCCTTTCCAAATACAGCAAACTGCAGTCAGCTCCATGCGCTGGGATGCACAGTCCCTGGAGCTCTCTCAGCTCCTGCCTTGGCTCCAGGAATCTTAATTTATTCCCAAGATGTGGCAGGAGCTGCAGGAGACAGAGCAGGGGAAGGAGACCCTGTCCAAGCCTGGAGCAGCCGGAGCAGGACGGACTTGTTTACAAGCAGTAAACTGAGGTTTGGAAAGATTTCAGTGCATTCAGCAGAGGCCACACAGGAAGCCCCTGATCAAGATTAACGATGGTTCTGACTTGGGAAGCTAAACTGAATCCCAGACATAAGCCTGTCTTGGTGCAATGGAGCAGGAAGGGCAGCCCTGTACACCCTTCTCCTAACCATGATGGTGTCCCTGTCATTCCTCTCGTTTGTTAAACAGGTAAAGGCACCCAGATATGGAAAAACACAGGAGCTATTTACAGCGGTGACTGGAAGTTTGGGAAGCGGGATGGTTATGGCTCATACAGCATTCCTGACCCAGTAACCAAGGAATACAAGAGGGTGTACACAGGCTGGTGGGAAAATGACCAAAGAGGTGTAAGTAAGATTTTCTGCATGTGCCAACAGTGAAGCAGCGGGACCCAAAACATGGGGAACAGCTGGGCGCACATGTGCAAAAAGATTACTTAAAATACTAATTTTCCCAATACTGAGGCTGAATTGAATGGTCAAGACTAAAAATCCAAGATTTTTATGGGAGTGCCATCTCCTTCCTGGAGAGGGAGTCATCCCCACCCATCTGCTGGTTACCAGGCTACAACTCCAAGCTCCCACCAGCTGCCGCAGAGCAGTGGTTACTGCTCAGACTCACCTGCAGCTCGGCCAGGCAGGATGGGAGGTTTCATATCCCATCTCTTAATCCTCCCCACCCATCCCTTTCATTCTTCTTATCCTTGAACAAGTCAGAGGAACCTGTATTATAGGCACTGCCAGAAAATGTACTTTCTTCTGTAAGTTTTACAGCATAATAGGCAAATAACCTGAGTTCTTTTGGAAATTAAGCCTGTCACAGAAATCACTGTTTTTTTTTTCTAAAAGGAACATAATGAGAAAATCATCTGGTAGAAGTGACTGCAATGTAATGTGCAAAATCCTTGTAGGAATGTTTTTGGATCTGCCAGTGGAAACCTTGTGTTTGTCTTTGTGTCTGCTCTTAAATTAAACTCATCTCCACCAATGCTTCTAATGGGCGTGTGGCTCCATGGCTCCTGTCTCTTGGAGGGAGCTTCCCTTCCTGTTCTTTAAGGTCACATTTTGGATAATTGAGCTTTGGTGAAAGATGTATATTGACATCCAAATATCACTAGGGTTAGGTTTTCTTCTAAAAAGATTTCTCTCTTACATCCATGCAGTTTAATAAAATCAATACTCAGAAAAATCAATTGTTTCCAGAACTGGTTTTATTATTTGTTCAGAGAAAAAAGAACACTTTATTCAAATGGGAAAATGTGTTAGTGATGTGGAAATATTTCTTATTGCTATCACTCTCTGGCATAGGGGGTACTTCTGGACTTCTCGTAATGGCAAACATGCACCTAAGACAAACAAGGGCTGGAGTTGCCCAGCCTGGGACACACTGAGCTGGAAACGTCATCAGGGTTGAAAGACATGAAATCCCCATGTTGAGAGACACATCCTTTAATGCTGCCTATCCCCAGGCAGGTTTATATACTTGTAAAACCTGCTTTTAGCTAAATATTAGCAGCAATCATGCCAATAATAACACACTGAGATATAAACCCAGGGTTTTGTCAAGGGAATAAAACTGTTTGCCAAAAAAAAAAAATCTCATACTACCACATCTCATTTCCTTCAGCACAAGAACAGCCATGGAGCTGGGCTGCCAGCAGCCATGTGTAAGAGTAATAAACAAAGGAATATTCCATCAAAGTGATGTCCCAAAATTGAACACTGACCCCTTTCAATAGAGCAGCTCCTAACCAGCCATCTCTGTGCTGCTGTCCAGGGCCGGGGGATGTTCTTTTACCCCAACGGGGAGTGCTACGAGGGCGAGTGGAGCAATGGTTTGCGGAGTGGCTCGGGAAAGATGCAGTACAAGGACGGCTCCGTCTACGAGGGACAGTGGCTGGTGGATCAGCCCAACGGGCAGGGAGTGCTGCGGCTCCGTAAGTACTGACCATCCTCACCCTGCCCCCTCCAAGCTGTTTGGTGTCGTGCTGCTCTCCGGGTGTCTCCCCCATCCACATTTCTGGGTGCTACACTACAGCCTTGCAGCAGGGCTGCGGCCGCTCCGTGTCATCCCTCCCCTCCTGGTCTGGAGCTGGAGGCAGCACAGGCTGAGCAAGGGCTGGCTCTGCACTGCTCAAGCCCATAAGCCCACACGCATGAAAGCTTACTTTTGCTGTGATTTACATTTAAATGACTGGGATGGTTCGGGTTAGAGATAATATACTGTTGGGTCAGAGAAGAGCAAATCTCTCTTTTCAAGCCAGGCACTTTGCCAGACAGGCTTTCTAGCTCTGCATACCAAAGAAGAGTCCAGTTTCCAGCACAGGAAAAAAAAAAACAACAACAGAGTTTTCTTTTTGTGTTCACTCCATCCCCTCTGTCTGCTTCCGACAGTGGCTCATGTTGAGTGAACACAGGGGTTTCATTAGTACACAATCCTTTTCCATAAATAACACCAAGCACATCATGGATTGGAAATGTTAGGGCCAATCTCAGCATAAATACAGAACTTTAGATTTTTTCCCCCTATTTTCCTTGGAGTTTAACACATTTTCCCACAAAGCCAAGAATCCCAAGAATCTCTGCAATACCAGGCACAGCATTCCAAGAACTTCTGAAGAAATATTATCTCCATATTATTATTCATCTATTCTATTTTTTTGCTTGAAAGTGATCTCAAGGCTTGTAATTAGCTAAGCAAAGGAGCTGGGAGGAATGAGCATGACCTTCACTGCACACCATGTGCATGACTGTGCTCTCTCTGCTGACTGTAAAGTCGCTTTGGACCGATGGCTCATCCGGATGAAATCAGCACCCACTTCCAGAGGGAATCTTCCACTGATCTGCTGCGCTCCTGTCAAAGGCCCTGTTAGTTATAAACTAACAGCCCCTGCAGGCTGAGCTGTGGCTGATGCACCATTTCAGAGCCCAGTTGCCTCCAGCGTAGCCTCCAACTGATTGTTAGCTGGATTCCTTTTGGTTAAAATTAGCCGGAGCAATTATTTCATACCCACAAGCTTAATGCATTCAGCTCAGCTGCTGGAAGTGCGCCCACGTGCCGGCAGCTTTGCCATGTGAAAGAAAAGGAGTTCTTCAGTGGAGGTCACGATGAGCTGCAGCTCAAGATTAAATTGCTTGTAGTGGCAGCGTGCCCGGCGAGGGTGAGCTTGGCTGAGAGCACCGCGCTGATCTGCCGCCTCCGCTACATCCATTCCCCAACAGCTTTGTACCAGAGCACTTTGCATCCACAGGGATCGTGGTTGTGAGCAACACAGCCTCGGGTGCTCTGGGAGGAGAGCAGATGGGAGCAGCCGGGCACCACAGTGCAGTCAGGGCGTTTGCTGCCCCCTCCTTTCAGCCAGGTCTGTGATTTTGGTGGTTTCTCACTTGTCGGTGGCTGGAGTGCAGAAGCCCAGCTGCTCCCACCTGTGGGCAGGGCAGGTTGGTGCTGCAGATAAGCACAAAACCAGATCAAAGTTGCAGATAACCATCACCACAGCTCCAGCCTGTAAACCAGACCCTGCCTGAGCAGCCCAGCAGCCACATTCCCCAGAAGTGTTTTTGGTTTTTCCCTCTTCCCTTACAGTATCCTGGCAGGCCCCAACTATCTCTGCAGCACCGTGTGGTGTGCCCTGGTATTTCAGCCACTTCTTGTGATGAAGAATGGCAGAGTTCAGCTGAGACTCAAAGGTATTTCCACTAACATGGTCAGAAATCCCCATGGGTTTGAGCTTAGAAACACTATATGTAGGAAAAGGGATGAGCAGAGGACTCTCTTAGTGACAGCAGGGTGGTCTGGACGTATCCCAGCCCCAGCATCACCATGGGTATGATGCCCCTTCTCAACCAGCATCCATGGATGAGGCTGCTCTCTTCCCCTTGCAGCTCTGCTTTCCCTGTTAGTGATGGATAGGTGGATTCCTGGAGAGCAGCACAGAGCCCAAAAAAAAGCCTCTCTCAACTTGCAGAAAAATGCCAAGACAAGCAGTACAGCTGGAAAAACAGTCTGCAGCTGACTGCCTGAACCGTTCAGACTCTCACAGCAATTCTCACCCTGTAATTCATTGAGGAAAAACTTAACTGAAAGTATTCTTTGAAATCAAGATTATTTTGACTGGACAGCAATCAGTGCTCTGTTCCTTGCCCAGACAAGCAACTCTCTTCAAGCCAGAGATCCTGTGTGATTTGTTGCAGTGACAAATCTGAAACTTGTGTCCTGTAATTTTTCATGTTGTGAAGAGTGACTCAGGGACCAGTCCTTTACCCTGAGCACACTCACTCCCTGTGTCAGCAAAAAATGAGTATCACTGTGAGAAGAACGAAGCAGGTGAGCACAGTCCTAGTTCCAAGTGGGCAAGTGCGGGCTCCTTCTACAGCATTTTCTCCCTCTGTGGCACAGCAAATGGAGCACTGCAAAATCAAAATGACAGACGGTGCCACAGCCACCTTGAAATTACTAAGAGGAGCCAAACACACAATCTCCTCTGCTGGTTTGCTCTGTTGATTGATTTCATTTGTAACCCCTTAACAAAATGGTGCAAATTTCAAGGTCTGTTCATGTATTTAATTGCAGCAAATGGAAATCGATACGAAGGAGGTTGGAAAGATGGCAAGAAGCATGGCCCAGGGAAATACTTCTACCTGGATAAGGGACAGCAGTTAGAAGGCATCTGGGTAGCAGATATACCGAAGTGTGGAGTTCTGGTTGACTTTGGCAGAGACAACACTCCAGTCCCTACTCAGTGTCCACTCCCAGAGGTAATTGCTTGGAAATTTTGGTGTTTGCATTCATCAGTGCTCGGGTCAGCTCTCCAGGTAACATTTTACTCCTAAAGAGATTTCCCCCATGGGGTGTGTGCTTAGAGTCTTTTGGCCAGCAGTGTCCTAAATGGCCCCATAGGGACTAACAGCTCATGCAGCCTCTGCTGGAGCCTCCCAATTGCCTACACCTGAAAAAATGCAGTTCTCATGCACCAGAACTGCTCAGAGACCTGATGCAGCACAAAGGAAACGGGGACAATAGAGGCAGAGACAATAGTGGGATTTGCGTCAAGACCAAATGATTTCACCAAGCCCAAGTGCTGAGGCTGAGCAGACCCTGCAGGAACCTGAGCAGCCACAGGGCCAACAGCAGCTCTTTCCTCCCTGTCAGGGCTCACCATGTCCAGCAGCCCCAGGGGCACAGGGGTGTGTGCAGCTTCCCACCTGGGCCCAAGGTGGGTAGATGGTGTCCTGGAGCCCACGTCCTCTGCTCCTCTTTTCCCTTGACTGGCACACTGCAGAGGAAGAGCCAGGCCCTATCCCCATCCCAAAGACTTGGTGAGACACAAAGACACACTGGGCCATCAGCCTGGCAGCCAGTGGGTCCTTGCGCATCACTTTGGTGCACGACCTGGAGGACAGGAGAGCCTGTCCCCAACTCCGCGCCCTTGGAGGAAGACTGGAAATGGGAATCAGCAGTGAACAGTTGTGACTCCAAGTGACAGCTGTCCATAAGAGTCTCAGCTTGAGCCCCCGTGGTCTGCAAAGTGCAGATGTGAAACACAAAGGCATCAGTGTCCAAGGGATGGTTAGTGCAGGATGGGGTGGGGAAGCTCCCCTTCACTTAGAGCCAAGCAGAACCACCCTGGATAACCACAGCACACTACTTTGCTCCAGTAACACAGGGAATAGCACGGCCCCTTGGCAGGTAAAGCCACCCACCTTCCTCTGGTCCAGGGACAGGGCTGTTCCAAATGACACCAGGCACATGCAGCCTTCCAAAGCTCACAGCTGTTACATCTTTGTTGCCCCTGTTTTTTCAAATCTGGTTTCTAAAGCCAAGGGCCCTTTGAGCACAGTTTTGACAAGCCAGTTAATCCTGTAAGTACCAGGCACACCCAGAGCAGTGCAGAACAATAAACCCCAAATACCCACCAGGGAAAAACAATCTCTATTTTGCAAAAAGAGTGATAGGAGCAGCACTTCTGTAGCTAAAAATATTTACTATATGTGGTTTGTCAAAGGTCACTGAGAAGAGCCTCAACAACCCAACAGCCTGGGATGAACTGCTGGTACATTAAGGCAGGATGTGCAAGTCTGGCTGTTTATTTAACTCCCTGAAGACCAAGTGATGACCCAATTCTCTTTTAATCTACAAGCAAAAACAAAGCACCAACTTTCACTGCTGTTATTGTGCTTTCAATGGGTAGAGATCTGTTGATCTCAGAATACGAAGGAAGTAATAGATAAAAGGAGAAAAACTGAATTCAGGTTTTCATAAGCCTTTTGTCACCAGCATCCCCTTTATCCAAATTACAGGTGAGGCCCAACAGGCTACAAATCAAAGCCACTTTTGCTCAAGAACGTGTTTTGTTAAAGTCACTCACACAGAGCTATTTCAAGATGAAGTGATGTTCAACACACTAATAAAATTAGGGGAGTGTAGTTGTTTCTAAAACAGTAATTGAAAGGCTGCAATATGAGCTGAAGTCCTGATACGTGGGAGACTCTCCAATAATGCTCAAGTAATCAAGATCTATAAAACCTTAAGCTTCTTCAATTACACTGCGTAACTGATTTGTATTTTTTTTATTTAGATTGAACTACACAATCCAGCTGGTGTTTTAGCAGAGGCCCGGGCAATGTTTGATGACAGCCATAATTAATAACCAGATGCTGAAGAAAAAAAAAAAAGATTTAAGAACACAATCCTGGGTTATTTATTCCTTTGAGTCTCAAGTCCACACCGTGGTTATCATGTAGTGGTCTGCCTCACCCTTCCCTCAAGGCTGTTAAGGTACACTTCACTCTGCTCATTGCCTCCTCCCATCCCCATTATTTTGGAAAAGAAAGGAAAAAAATTAAGGGGAAAAAACTCCAAAAGACAAGCATCAAAACGCTGGAAGACAGGCAGAGTGACTCTTTGCATAGCTCCTCTGACTTATTCCTCCTGCAAAGAAATCACACTCCTGTTGGTTTCAAGGTCTTTGCTTTAGACAAGGAGGGCTTCTACTATGTGTTCTAAAAGCAAACAGAAAAGTACAATCAAGTACGTGTGTCCCCCACTCCCCCCAAACATAGCCCAATACATACCTGTGACCCAAGATGTCTTTTGAAGTTACAACAGATCATGTTTCAATTAATAAGTATATTTTAGGCCTCTAGATAACAAATAATCCGCAACAATTGAGTATATTTTATTTCATGAAAGTATTTTATACCCAAATAAGTGATATACAATTACCAATGTTTAAAATGATTGAGGTAAATGCCTAACACCGTTAGTATAAATAAGGGATAAAAAAATTTTAAGTGCACTCAATGTTTAGATCCACATGTCTGTGTCTGGTTACTGCCTAGGTACACAGTCACAAAGGTACCCAAGGTGTAACTTTCATGACCATTTTCACAGGTGGAAAATGAGAAAAACATACTTGATATCATGGCTTAAAGTGCAGAAAAGAGTCAGAAAATTAGCTGTAATAACAGCGCCATTAGCTCAGAGCCTACCAGCTTGAGAAAACTAAAAATAACCATGTCCCATTAGCTTCTAATTCTGTATCTTTTAAACAACAAGAAAACCCCACACTTCTCAGTCACTTTGTAAAAGATCCACAAATCAAAGAGAAATTCAGCTACTTATCCAGGACAGCAAGGAATTTTACAAAATAAACTTGGAAAAGTGATTTTCTGGACTTCCATTCAGAACCATGTAACTTCTATAAACAAAATTTACAGACAGAAGTAAAATTTTTACACCTGACCACACTCTTTCAATCAGTTGCTCTAGTGTGAATACCAAGTCAGGTTTTCTTCCTTTTGTGGGGGATTCTAGGGGCCTGTTTCCCCAAGACAGAACTAGTATTCCAGTAAAGGATGGGAAAATACATTTTGTGCCTACTACCAAGATTTTGTGTTTTGGAATGCTGGTTCCTTATTGCCTTTACTAAAGCAATGCCTCCAGTGCTCCATGAACGAGCACCTGTGAGCCTGTAGTTGGAATCCTCACCATCAGATTTACATCAGGAATAGAATATATTTGAAGCATGTAATGGCAGAGCTAAGAAAATCCAGTTTGGCCTCTGTATGCCAGGACTTGTGAAAACACCAAGTGGAAAGCTGTTTGCTGCTTGTGAACCATGACTGCTGCTGAAAAACCAAACAGCCCAGCAGGTTGTTTTTTTTATAGTTATGTTTTCAGAATACAAAGGCACCATGGGTGACCTTGTCAGCACTTTGCACTGCAGTGCTGCTGACAGGAGAGATCAGTCCCCATCTGCTTCAGTAGTAACCACACTCTGCATCTGAACTCCACAGGCACTTCCCACAGTTTGCAAGTACGTTGGGATAACCTGAGATGGAGGTTGGTGTGAGAGACCACGTTCAGCCTAGGCTGTTAGGCACAGCTCCACTGTACTCCTCACTCATGGCAAAATCCCAGGTTTCTATTCCACAGTGATAGCTATGACAGGGAGGTCAAGTTTTCTTCCCTTTGGCTTGAAACTTGTCTCAGTTTGTGTTCAAAAAACAGCTTTTACCCATTAAAGCCCAAAGCTACTCCATAGAAGAACTGTGTTCCAAAAAATTCAACTCCTAGACATAGCCAGAATTACTGAAGCAGCCCAGGATAACTGCTGGAATCTTTCTTGGACAAACCTCTTATCGAGGAGACCAAATGGAAGTTTTTGCCTAGAGAGGAAATGAACAACACAGTAGCCTTGCTGTCACAGAGGTGTCTGAGAGAAAGCAGCAATATTAATTACAAATAACCTACTTTCATAAATAAATATACATCAAGAAAAGTTGTCTTCCAGATCCTTTGGAAGCGAAAAATGTATAATGAGTTATTAAATACAACACTTCAGCAAGAACACTTTTCTAAACAAGGAAGACCAAGGCATAGCTAATTACTTGGGAATCCAACACAGAGAAAGCACCTTTTGCTGCTTGTTTCTGAGGATTTATTAAAAATATATTTTCAATATAAAAGTATAAAATAATTACTACTTTGGCTTGGAAAAAAACAGCAGTAGTTCTGATTTTCAAGCAAAAAAAAATTATCCAGTGATAATTTCCATCTAGTTCCTTCTTTTTAAAAAAAGATTCTTAAATGAGAAACAGGCAAATCTATCTCTCCAGATAATATGTGCCAGCTCATGAGAACTTTCAAACAGCTATTGCTTTTATTTTCTTCCACGGAAGAGAAGAGTTGAGTCTCATTCCTACTCGTGTGGTCACACCACATCGCAGTAAGTCTAGTCCTGGGTGTTTACCAAGTTACAAAATGTGTAAGTGCCACGGGAAAAAGGCACTGGAGAAATCAGCAAAGTAATAATTACTTGGCAGCAAAACATACTGGGGAAAGTGATGGGAAAGCTTTCACTCCTACCATCTGTCAGGCTTTCCAGGGAGAGCAGCGCTAGCGCCGAAACCAAGCGCTAATTGCTGCATGTCCCAAGTAATTTGTATCATGCCATGCAATATGGGTAGGACAAGCAGTATCTTCTAGTAAATGCCAACATCAGATAAACACAGAAAAAACCCCCACAACTTCTCTATCCATTCCTAACAAATACCCAAATGTACAATGTTATTTTCCATGTATTTATACAGCCACCATTCAGCATTAACGAGAAAGATGCGAGACAGTGTTCACAGGAGGAGGGCTGCACATGCAGTGCAATCACACCCCACCATCCATTCCTTCAGATAGCAAAACTTGTAAGAAAGGAACATTTTTTTCCCCCTCTCTAAAGGGTTAGAACAATATTTATAATTATTCTTTAAATGGTAATCAGCAGTTTGACCAGTTCATCCACAGGGAGTCACCGTAAGGCAGAAGCAGAACAGTGGATTTATTTTCTTAAGCACAGGTTTACGCAAAATTGGTGACGGCTGAGGTGACAGCATCACCTCTGTGATCCAGCTGATCCTGGAGCCGTGCAAATTCAGCAAGTTCATTGAGTTCCTGAAATTGCCTGTCTGTTTTATGGCTCACCAGTGACCGGTAGAAGTGGACTGCAAACACAATGAAAATCAATCCAAAGGGCACCATAATGGACGTCGATGCAATGGCTGCTGCCTGTCCTGATGTGATGGTAGAACTGTTGCTCTGCGGGGTGCTGTCAGTTTTCTTCTTTAAAGGAAGGAACTTCACCCAGCACAGTAACACCACCTCTGCAAGAAAGAGCAAAGTCCCAATGACAGTGGAAAATGCCCACGCGAGCTCAATGTGCCGGTGCATACGCTCGTGAGGAGATTCCTTGACAGAGTTGAGGTTATGCACATTGCTAACAGCCTCTATGTTTGGAAGAATGCAGGTACTTATCATGAGTGCAAAAAGGTGAACTGCAACAAGCACAGTAGTGCAGGCACTGAAGGCTATCAAGAGCCCCTGAGGGTAGTCGTGTTCTGCATCGAGCTGAACTTCCACCATAGCCACCTGAAAAGGAAGGGAGAGAGATGCAGTTACCTACACCATATATTACTTGCCTATAGGTTATTCAAAGCTTACTCTATGTTTCTGGAAGATCATCTGATCCAAACAAAGTAAGTCTGTATTTACATTCCTCTTCATGTCAATCTGCACCCTCTTCATTAGGTCCACATTTAGGTCTGAGCTATCAAGCAAAGGCCACTGCTTTCCCACTTACTGTTCTGTTGTAGAGCAAACCCACAACCACCTTGCCACCTCCAGCTCATGCCAGTAAAACAGCTGACCTTACGAACAGCATACTTGGACTCCTTAAGTGAAATATTTCTTCTTTTATGTTACATTGAAGACACAGCTTTTGATCTTTCACTTATGAAGTCTTTTGAAGTATCTGTAACACAAAAGGCTGCAAAGGCAGAGGACTGCCTGAAACAACCTCGGTGGTCCTTTCTCCTTGGATATTTGGGTTTTAAGTTCTAAAGTGCAGACACCTTTCATGAGAAAGATCACCTTTCCATGGAGCTCTCAGCTATATTCTCTCACTAAAGTACTTAAGCAGACTCTGGAACACAGATTCACATCATGAAAGTCTCCAAAATGCCCATGGCAGCCAAGGAAGCCTGTTAGAGGCTGGAGGAAGGACAATGTCTCCAGAAAAGATAACACTTCTACTTCTCCCAGTGCTCCCAGGTATCACTGCTCCCCCAAAGATGAGGCTACTCATGAAGATGCTCCAGCCCTCCACTACCATATGCAGCCATGCCCTTTTTTAGATCTCCAAGCATGCCTGTGCCTAAGGAGTAAAAAATCAGCATTAAATAACAGCGCTAGGAAACTCATAAAACCAGCTTGGATATTTCTGATAAAGAAAATGAACTAGAATGCCTTTTAACTGGTTTTAAAACTGCCAGGTGGTTTTATGCATATGTACAATTGATGAGTGACATCAATCCCAACAGCTCTCCTGAAATGATCTTTCCTGATATTCAGGCAAAGGACAGTTCCAAAGAGGGAACAATGCATCAAGGTCTCCACATCCAGTGCTCTTTCTCAAAGGAACTCATTAAACAGACAAAATAGAGGTAAAACGCAGAGGAAAAAAACCTGACAGCAATCTGAAATATAAGCACATCAAGCTGATAGGAAGAAAAATTCATGAGTAACATGGATGCAGGGAGGCACGGAAACTAGGGCCCAAAGACAGCTGCAAAAGCAGCAGGACCATTCAAACCTCACTATTTTGCAAGAGCTGAGCCAGGCTAACCTAGTCCCGGATCCCATCTTCTTACACATGTTCCAGGACACCAGAACTCTTAATCACTAATGCACCAAATATATTAAGGCAACCCAGGGTTTTGCTCAGACGTGTTTCAACAGGCATTCGAGGCCATTTGCCAGTTTTTTAATTCCTTTATTGAAAGCTTTTATTGTCATAAGCCTAACCACCCAGCCAACTAGCAAGCAGTTTCCAAGTGTTACAAGAAACTCAACAAGAAATTATATTAATGCATATACAGTCCTTGCTTGAGGATTTAAAAATACCATTTTTCAGCTGTGGGAAACTTCACATTTGAGAGGATAAACATTCTGCAAGATTGCTTGTTAAGTCCCAACGTACTCATGGGATGTTGGGCTTCCTGTGTTTTTCATAGAACAATTGCAATCCTTCACCACTGAGGATTCATTTTCCTACTTAAAGATTTTTCTTGTAAGTCTTCTGCTGTTTCTAGACTCAAAGCCATCCAGCATGGCAAGACACTTTAATCCTTTATCCTAGCACTTAGTATGATAACATAAACATGGAACTAAAGAGCTTCATGAGAAGCTTCATGAGAGGAAGACTTTATTTTCTTTCAAGAACTGATGTATTTAGTTTGCCAAACATTGGAAGACACTTTGTATTTCCATTAATCAACGCCTCCATACGAATGATATCAAACATCTGATTTTGAACTCCTTGTGTTCATGTCTGGCAGAGTAACCCCAGCCTGACCCATAAGTGAAAAATCAGTTCATGTTTTCTGTCTCCTCAAACTCTCAGTGAAGCTAATTTGGGAACTCTTTCAGTGTAAACTAGCAGAAAAACTGCCAGCTCTTCAACTCCGAGTTTACTTCCTGGGCCAAGCTTGAGCCGGGCACCTAAAACAAAAAGCTTCATTTTTCACCATGAGTGCCTGTGCCTGTTTTCTAACAAAAATGCAAAGTGTCAGAAGTTCTTCCCTCCTTTGCTCATGCTGCAATTTCAAAATAAACAGATCACAACTGCTCTTGTAAAGTAATACCTGCAAGAACAGGGCCCTGGTGAGGTCATCTGATACAATCCAAATTCATATAAAGCCTGAACTCACAGGTACATGCCTGTGATACGTCCTGAACAGGATATGTTCCTGCTCTGCTTGTTCAGAAGAGCTGCCCAAGGCAGGAACTGTCGTCAGTGGCTGCACACTTTCCAATACAACACTTTTAGCACCTTCTCCTTCACCACTTTCAAAGCTTCTCTGAACACTTGCTGCATGATTTGACCGTGCAGCTGCCATGCTGCAAGTGCCCTGCCTTACTGCGTAATCACAGTGTAACACGGGCTGGAAGACACCTCAAGAGGTCATCTGGGCTAATCCCTGGTTCAAAGAAGAGCTAACTTTAACTTCAGATCATCCTACAGATATGACTGACAGATTTACTATGGCTCTTGACAAAGCTGTACCTCTGAAGTGCAGCTTCTTGACAAAACTAAAGGACTCAAGACATGAGGACACAAGACTGAAGCTCTCATAAGCCTAAAAACAGTGGGTATTCAGATGTTTTCAGAAGAAAACTGAACTTTGGCACATAACCTTGTTAAGCCTTCAACAGTCCTGGATTTCAGTCACAGCAGCCTGATTATTACCATATTGCAAGAAATTTAACAACTTGCCCTCTAGAAGAATCTGCACTTCAACTTCTTTTAAAGTTCAATATCCTGACCAAGTTCATTTCACTTACTTATTCATAATGCTCCCACATCTTATTCAACCAGAGGGGCTTAAATAAAGCCCCTGCTTTTAAATTAAAATCACAGGCTTACATCTTTTTCAGAATCAGTAGACAGTGCTGTAGAGAAAAGGAAATAAAATGCCTTATCTCAAGTAAATCTGTATTATCTATGAGCTATAATTTATAGATTACATCCTTTCCTCCCCTTCCCCACAAAGATGCCTCTAAGTTTAGTTTGGTGGGAATATAACCCTGAACTGGGACAGCATTTTATACAGTCTAGCATTGGAATGACTTAAAAGAAAGCTGTGTTGATTAAACATCACAACTGCATTTTTGAGGGTCCATCCATCATTGCTTGTCTATGGGTGGCACCACAGAGGAAATTCAATAATGAGCTGAGTGTCACAGCATCACTGGGAATCAGCTCCTCTGGCTGGCTCCTTGTTTTCCTGACAGTACTATTCACTCCAGAGGCAGAGGCGCAGAGCCAGGCTCTCACAGACTGTCTGCACCATTCATAAAGAGTTATAAACAACTCATACAGAGACTCTGTACGAGCCAGAATAACTCACCGGAAATTAAAAACAGATAAGTCAAAATAATGATCTTATTTACTGGTTTCCTACAGAAGGGAAACTAAGCATCATTTATCCATTAGTCCAGGATCTTGACACTGCAGATTATTGTACGCTGTGGAATGGCAAAACACATTAATATTTGCTGATGCTGACACTGGAATACAAATACAGGATTTCATTTTATTTTGGTAGCAAACATGAAAAGGCAATACCCGTGTGACTGGAGCAAATGCATCTTGAGGAGGTAGTACCCCTCTGCACAGTGTAACTTACAGCAAATCTATTCAGTAAGTACAAGTTCAGATTATCCAGAGGCTCAGTATCCCCTTTACAACCTCCAAACTACAGCAGCCACTCACAGCTGCTCCAAGACAGAGCAGCAAGAGCCCCAAATACTCCACACTGCCTGCTTTGCTCGTCTATAACCTCGAGACAGGGATGTTCAGAGGAGACACAAAACTTTCCTTTCGTGACTGGAATAGAAGAACCTTCTTGCATGGGGGAAGATTCTCCAGCACAGCTCTAACCTGTAAGTGCAGTAGCATTACAGAAGGCTACGTGGAAGCAGAAGCCACAGAACTGGGCCTCTTTCCTGCAGGTTACAAAATGCCATTGTTTCATGTTATTCTACCAGCAACCCAGCTAAATACCGCTAAAAAAAAACTTCTATAGAGATTGTTTTAGTATTTAGAACAGCAAAGTGACCTCTACTAGACAAGGACAATGCTGTCTTGGGCACCTTACAGCTCTGACACCATCGGCCCCAGGTTCTACCTAACCTTACCTCAGCACCAACTGTTATTATGGAAATCAGTTTCATAAATATTTATCATCACAGTCAGTCTTCTGGAGAACATGACTGAAGCTGTCTTCAGGAGACCACACTGGCCATATTTCAAAGGCAAGAGTTGACAGTTCTTTGATGATATTCAATATTTGAAGCATATATATCCCCATCTAGTCAAAGTCCAGCCAGCCTGGAGCACTAGAGATATTTAAAAGAAAACTGCTGCCTGGTAAATATCATCATCTGAACCTACATATAAGGAAGCCAACCACAGTGTGTAATTCAGACCCCTAGTTCTGACTCAGTTATTTTCATAAAGGTTTTAACTGGTGGCAGGAGGAGATGTTGAGTCCTCTGGTTTTATGACTATTGGCAATTAACAACTTTCCTATGATTTCTGACTCCCATATCGTGACATTGTCATGCTACTGTGTGATGCATCCCTGGTGACAAAATGATGCCAACAAGTCAGAATAATTGTTCAAACAAAAATAACCTGCCAGCAGCCTGTTCACTGTGGAGCTCTTGACTCTGCTGCTGTAGGTGCGGATGAGCTGGTGCTTGCAGTGTTGGATACAATCTGCAAACTAATTCCCACATTCAAATAAACTGGATTGAGAAATAAAAACAGATAAAGCCAGGCATGAGAGGGAAGATCATACAACAATATCTGGGCTATAATACAGAAATGAGAAATATGTGATGCCTCCCCCAGTGTATGGAAGGAATCCTCCATTCTTTCGTGGACTACACATACCCTACAATGTACAATTTCTTCCTTTACCGCTAACAGTTTGTGGGATTGATATTACTTGCTGGCTCCATAAATTGGAAAGGTATACTAAATGAAGATTATAAGCTTCATGGATTTTCCCTTGGACATATGGCACTGGATGATAGCATCCATGGAAACCTGAGTGAAGGAAATGCTCAGGTTTACTGACGGGAGCTCAACTCTCACACTGGTTGCCATCACCAGCCCCTGCAACTGTTTCTGAAGCTCACACACGGTGGCAAATCCTGATGTCTGAAGCAAAACTAATTGTAAAACAGGTTTTTAATCTTCTCTGAGGAAACATAACACTTCAGGGTTTGAAACCTGGCTGAGCAAACTCTTTCATACGCCACCTCACTGACCGAGCAATCCCTTGCCTTTAGCATTCCTCATTCCACCAGGGTATACAGCACCAGTCCTGAGGGAATAAACTTCGCAAAATGGCTGCAGTTTGACACAAAAATAGTCCAAAAAAAGGGAACAGTTTAGCGGAGATAAACTTAGCTTTTATTAGAGGATGCAAGCACTGTCTAATCAAAGAGCAAGGATCAATGGGGCTGGCATGGAAAGCAGCACGTTCCACTCCCGACAATTCCCATCAATTCACTGGGTGGTCCTGGATTTGTCACTTAAGCTCTTTCTTCCTTGCCTGATAAGGAAAAAAGAGGAACAATGACCCTTCATTGCTGTTGTCAGCTTTGATCCAAGACTAGATTGTACTTTAGCAGCATTTTCTTCAAGTATCAGGTGCCACAGAACTGCAGTCAGTAAAAAATGCACAGGCATGACAGCAAAACAGCCCGGCTTTTCAAGGCACAGGGACAACTCTAAAAGGTAAGCAAAGTTTTTATAAATAAACCTAAAAATACTCGAAAGTTAACTCAGCTCTTCTGAAATTAGATTAGGAAGTCTTGGCTAGAGGACTAGGACTAGGTCTGTCAGTGCAAAGCCAAAGAGACTAGGGGTGGATTTCCATGCTGAACTTGTCAAAGGAAGAAAAAAAGCGGATTTTTTTTTGAGGGGGAGCTTTGGAAAAACTAAAATATGAATGTTCACGTGTAACACTCTTGGCAAGTAGAGACTTTGTTAATTGGAACAAAGTGGCTTTTTCCTGAAATACCCTAAGCAACAAATTCGAAAGCAGAAGTTTTCAACAGCAGGAGACTGAACCCCTAGAATTCTAAAGAAACAAGCAGAAGCCTCACCTCATACATCCACGAATCTTGAGAGTCCACATATATTTAGAGAAAAGCCAAAGGAATTCAAGACATTAAGTATGACCTTAAAATGATAGGATTTACATTGAGATGCACCCTCCCTTAAAAGCAAATCTGTAAAACCCAACAAACTACATTATTTTTCCATGTTCTCTCTCAATGTAAAGGCCTGACTTAAGCAGCCTCAAACTGCTCTGAGATGGTAGAACGGGTGTTCAACAGGGAAAACTCATTATCAGAAGCGGCTTGTGAGCTCCCTGCCGGATGCGTGTTACCGAAGGAGAACCGACTCGAACGCATGAACACAGCCGCCTGTCAGTCAAACGAGCAGCACTCCACCACCTCCCGAAGAGTTGTGGTCTGTTTTTAGCCATTGAAGGAGGACAGTGACATTTATTTGACCGTCAGGAGGCTGCTGTGTTTTCCAACAGCATCATCGGAACAATGGCTCTGGAAAGGAGTAGATTCAACGGCTGAAAATATTCAGTTTGTTACAAGCGGGGCAAAAAATCAAAACAAAGCGAGTCAAGAGTGAAATTCCGAATTTATAAACCGTGAAGCATTCTTAACAGCTGCAAAAAGGGGCTGAGGACAGAGTTTGCAGCTTTGTATGTCAGAGGTCTGGGCAGATGAGGAAGTCTGTGAGTTACTGTATTTCAAACTATATGGAGCTTTCATAAGAGACAATTCGGGCTATTAAACTGCGCTTCACATCAAACTCGAAAGAAAACAGACACGAACAAAAAAAACGTTTCTAAACCACGCAAAACACTCCAAACTAAGCAACACCCAGGTTTTCCTTAAATAAAAACCAGAAACCTGGCAACTGCAAAGGACTGATGATGGATGAGTCTGAGCGGCACCACCAACTTTAATCAGTTGTATTTCGTGGTTTATCTAAAAGGAGGTCCAGTGCAACAGCTGCCCTTGCCCTCGCTGCGCAGGGCGTGCGGTCTGGGAGAGGAGCGGGGTGGAAGCCCCACAACCCGGGCAGCGCTGCGGGGCTCCGTGCGCGGCCCCTTCGCTCCCGACACCCCGAAACGCGGCACGGTGACCCCGCACTCAGCGCCCCGGGGAGCTGCCCACGGTACACCGCGGCTTCTGCGGTCCCGAGCATCCTCCGCGGGGGAAATATGTAACAATCAAACAAATCTTGCACAATCTGGCGGAGATAAAAGCCGAGAGGCAGCTCTGAAATCGTGCCATGAAGCGCTCCGAAACAAACGAGCTACCGAAGCGAGCTGCCAGGAGCGCTGCTCCCGCTGCCCGGGGCGGGCCGGGCGCTCCGGGGCGGCGGCAGCAGCGCCCGCCCCGCTCCCCGCCGCCCCAGGTGCCACGCGCCTCGCCGGGG
>VZTE01002410.1:57324-80356 GCA_013397775.1 Eulacestoma nigropectus
ACTGTTGACAAATAAGTGATGAAACTCTCCAAAAAAATGGAGGCAAAGAAAGACTCTGGAAGAAGATTGGTGTGTAGCTGGCTTCGGTCTCTTTCCTATTCGTGCCTTTTAATTGATTTTGCTTAATTGTTTGCAAAGGGAGAAATGCATGTGGGACGTAGGCAGCGGAGCGACTTAGTTTGCAAGAGCGCGGCTGAGGCAGCGGGGAAGGGGCGGAATGGAACCGAGGGACGGGCAGGGTGGGACGATCATGGATCATTTTTTTTTCCGGTGCGTGCGGGTTTGCGCTAATCCACCGCGCGTGTCCGCGGGGCTGCGGGGCGGGTTCGCAGGGGGAGAGCTGCCGGGAGAGGGGCAGAGCCGCCGGCGGCAACCGGTGCACCGGGCTCCCCCCGCTCCTCCGGGGACCTACCTTGTGCGCGGCCGGTCCCCGCCGCCTCCAGCCCCGTCTCCGCGTCCGCCGCTGCTTCCCCGGGGAAGCGGCACCGGCCTCCGCCGGGCCTACCCTCCATCCCCCCGCATTGAACTCGTTGCTGCCCCTCGGCCGCGGACCCCCGCGCTTTCGGCGCTGTCGAGCGTGCGGGGCGGTGGGGGGAGCGCGCGGGGGCTGCGCATCCATCGCGGCGTTACATAAAGCGATCTGGTTTTTAAATCGCCGCTTCCGGTGTGACTATGGAAACACTCGGATTATGTAAATACCGAAACCTGGATGCTGGGCATCAGATGCGAAGATTCGCCCCCTTTCCCTTCCCCGGGGAATTAGCTCGTGTTCACGTGCAAAAATAATAATAATAATAATAAAAATGATCCGGTCTCTAACGAGCGTTGGCCGCCATTCACGGTTTTTTACGGGATTGCAAAACGCATCGGTGCCGTAGCTTGTGAATTGTCGGCGAGTTACGTGTCCCCCGCTCGCCTTCCAGCGCCAGCCCCTGCTCAGCAGCCCAAGTTTGAGTTTTCCTGAAGCCAAGCACCTGTTATTCCTGCTGAGTTCCGTGTCACGGGATGGAAAAGGTGCATGGAGCTGGGTTGGAGCTTGTTTGGGTTCAGGTTTTGTTCAGTTTGTGCCTTGCCATCTTAATTATTTCCCCCAGAATGTGCTTATCAAACCGTTGTGCACGATCCATGTGCTTTCCTTGTTTTTTTCTTTTCCGGACAATGTGTTTTATTTTGGTTTTTCTGTCTTTCCTAGCGCTGCATCGGCCGAAGGCGGTACGATGAGAACGAGGACCTCTCGGACGTGGAGGAAATTGTCAGCATCAGGAGTTTCAATTTGGAAGAGAAATTAAAGAGTAAAATGTACCACGGGGATTTCGTGCATGCCATGGACGGCAAAGGTAACACTGCCGGGCCGGGGGCTCCCCGGCCGCGCTCGCCGCCGCCTCCACGTGCGGCTCCGCTCCGGCTTCGGATTTCGCGCCCGCGCCCCTGCCCGGGGATCCGGTGACGCCGCCGGCCCGAGGGGAGCCAGGGGGCGGCTGCTGGTGGGGCCCTGCAGCCCGTCTCACCCCGGGGGGGCTGCTTTTGCCCCGCCGCGGTGCTGGGATGAGCGCGGTGATCCATGGCAGCGCCCAGCTCTCCCCCCGCCGTGCCCCGCCACCGTGACCCCAGCGCAGCACCGGGCTGTTCAGGAATTAGGTCCTGGCACGGGAGAGGCCGAAACCCCAGCCCCCACTTAGCCAGAGGTGATTCCTGCTCCCCCTCCGCCCCCTCTTGAATCCAAGACCTCTTTTGCGAAAGGGTGCGATTGATGAGCCTGTTCGCCAGGCTCGGAGACTTTAAAGTCAATAACGTCTTTGTGTGTCTATCATATATTAAATTACAGCGCTCCCCTCCCCAAAGTTACTTGCTTTGCTTAGGTGACTCGAATTCCGGAGCGGTAAGCAGAGCCAGACAGCCCAGCTCTGCCGCACGGCTGCCGGGCAGGAAGGGAAACGGGAGAGGTTTGCCCGGGAATCAAACGGGCCGGGGGGTTGCAGGTCACCTTTATTTACCGCTGTACTGTTGACACGGATCCCTAATCCCAGATGGCTATCACCAAAACTCGGCCTGACTGAGGACGCCTGTTTAGGATGGCTTTCTCAGGAAAGAGAAGTTTTGTAATCCTCCTGAAACTGCTCTAACTGTGTGGAGCCACTAATCGAGTTTAGAAAATTTCCTTTTCTCCCCTAGGCTTAGTTTTGCATGAGCATTTTAAGCTCCTTTTAGAAAAGTTGATGTGGTGGAGAAATTAAATACCTATCTTACTTAGGAAGGTATTTGTTTAGGAGATAAGCTCAACCCTGACCCCTCTTCCTCCAAACAAAACACAAGCAACTATTTTTTAGCTGGAAAATGTTAATTAATTTTCTAGAAAATGATTGCATTCTACCCTCAGCTTCGAAACACTCCAGTGGTTGCCACTGCTCCATGCTAAGGATAGTACAATCCACATCTCCCCTGGCTTGGCAGCTCCAAAATCTTTGGGCAGCTCTCTCCTTTCTAGGGAACTTGAAAATAAATGAGTGTCTTTTGTTATTTTGTTGTGGTCTGTGTCGGCTTTGTTCAACCCCACAAGGGATTTAAATGCTTTGTTGGGGCATTAGGAAGAAAGGATCTGCCTTGCTATTTGCTCTGGTTTTATTTTTACTATTGGTTTACTTTTTTTCTCTATAAATCCAAGAGTTAAATTGAATCTGGGCAAAACAATGACAGTAGTATGTAAGAATAAAATAGTTCATATGAACACATGGAATTAGTTGAGCAATATTTTTTTTTTCTTTCCCATGTCCTTGTTTTTATTTTTAATGATAACTCTACTTGCAGTGGTGTGATTTTTGGCTTGAATGCAGTTTGTCATAGCTACTTGTTCTCTAGTCTGCAAGGCTACACAGCTTCCAATGCTTCTTCCACCAATATTATTCCTGATGTTTGTTGACTTTCTGACTTGGATGAGTGTCTGTAAAAAGTCTCTGCGGTTTATTTATTTGCTTACCTAAAGGCAATAGCTTTAATGGGGATGCCTATGGGAAAGGATGACTTCTCTAGCACAGAAATATTTACTTGGTAACCTTAGTTAAATGGAGTATTCATTGCACTTACTTTGAGACTATTGGCAATAAAGTTTCTGTAGTTTTAATGTTTCTGTAAATGGATAATTACAGTGCTCTGATTTGGTAACTCTTAAGTAGGAACATTATATCCCTACTTGTCATAATTACTAACTGAATACAGCAAAGAAAAAGTTGTAAAAATAGAGGGAAGTACATGTGCAGGCATGGGAGCTTGGCCTCTGGGTCCCCTCTTACTTTCAGCGTGGGTTTTAGAGCAGAGAAACATCAGGAGTACAAGCTCAGGCTGAGGTGCTCGTGCTCTCAGCCACAGACAGCTGGATGAATCTTGGAGTTAAACTGCTTGTGTGTATCTGAATATCCTGCAGGGAGTGTATGCTGGGTTTGGCAGTGCAGGGCATTTTGTAGTGCTGAACAGTCAAGCAATGCTTTCCATTTTAAGGCAGTGTATGGACTCTTTATAAAAGTAATTTTTTCCTGTGAAAAAGGGGGAATAACAGAGCCATAGAAACAGTCCATGGGTGCTGCAGGAATTCCTCTGCTCTCTGTGGCAGAAGGCTCCAAACGGAGTGGGGGTTTTGTAGCCATGGCTCACCCAAATCGCTGCCTTGTAACTTCCTTTCTAATCCCCAAATCACTGCTATTGTGTCAGACAGTGCATAGAGAAATCCCCAGGAAAGGCCAGTCCTGTGTAATCCTCAGAGAGGAGCAACAAGGTAATGCTGGCCAGTGTTAGCAGGACAAATTTATGTTTAATTTTCACTTTGATTGTGTATTATACTCTGACTCCTCACAATTCGTTTTTCACAGACTTCCTAAGTGCCAGGAGCTGTATAAAATCTATCAGCTCCTGAAGTTACATTTCTGATTAATTAAAAGAAAAGTTGTTCTGTTGAATTAAACAGTAACCCCCACATAAAAAGAATGATGTGTTCACAGTATCAGGGCTTTCTGCTAGAACCAGATAATGCTCACAAGAAGACATGTATTTATCTAAGTAGAAATGTGTAACTTAGACTATCTAAACTTACACATACACTTTAAACTACACATTTGCCCAAAAAATACCAGACTGATTTACAATAATTATTCAGTATTATCTTTTAACTGTTAATTTGGTATTTCATTACAGCCTGGGTGTTTCAACACAGACCTTAATTGACAAACTGACTGGCTTCCATTTTATGTGCATCAGTGAACAAGAAAAATAGGGAGCAGCTGGGAGAGCATTGTCTGTCATTGGGTTTCCGGTTTGGATCTAAAATATGCATTCTCTTTCTATTTCTCTTTAGGTGATAGGGAGTTCTTTGGTGAGAAAAGGGATATGGGGAGAGTCTGAGAAAATGTAATGTGAGGTGCCAACACCATTGTAATTGCTTTTGGATGTTGTTCTTATTCATTTTCACAGATTTTACTTTTGAGTATGTGCAAAGAGAAGCTCTCAGAGTTCCCCTCATCTTCAGAAATAAGGATGGACTGGGAATTAAGTAAGTTACAATCAAATTTTGGTGATTAATAAATGCTTTTATAAAATAACCATTATGCTTTCCACTTGTATCTGATATTTCTTTTGATGATCTCAAAATGGATTGCAATTAGTAAGACTGTCAGCACCCTTGAGAGGAGGAATGATTATTTTCCGCTTATAAACAAGCAGATAATGAGGTCTATAAAAGTTAAGTGCATACAGCATGGTACTACACAGTCAAAAATAAGTCAGCAGTGAAAGTTAAGAATGAAATCCAAAGGTTTTTAAACCCAATCCATGCTGTAATGACAGAACAAACTCCCTTCAATTTTTGACTTCTCAATTCTTTCCTTCATTGCAGGTGGAATTCTAATGATGCCTGTCGTTTTCCATTATAATTATGTCTCTTCAGAATGTTACAGCTTTGTAAATATTTAATAATGTCTAGTTAAATATGGGATTACTGGAGCCTTTTTGAGGTAGCATTTTGTTAATATCCAGTCATAATGGATTTGGTATTTTAATAAGAGAATCCTGCAACTTCGTTTGTGAAAGTGACAGTGTCTAAGAGAGAAGTATTAAAAGCATTAACTTTATCAGCTATATAATCCATAGTTTAGATGAATGTTCCTTGATTCTTTTGGAAATTAGGATCGTGTAACTAGCTAAAGCTGAAAGAAAGAAAAAAATTTTTTTGAAAGCATCATTACTTTACTCAGTTTCACCTCAGTTTCCATCTGTGGAACACCTCACAGTTGAGGCAACCAAGGAGTCCCAATTATTAATTAAAAAGAATCAAGCCACCCCAGTATAATTTAAAGACAGAGAAGAAGCAAAGTTTGGGGTGTTTGACAACCATGTGTCCTTTTTACTATAACAGCAACCAGAGGCTGCCGTGATGCTTCTGGTGATGTAGTAAAATAGTTTTGTATGTTGAACTCTGAAGAAGAAGTGCTCAATAGGCTCTCTCTGTACTCATTGGTTTTAAACTGCTGCTCCTGAGGGGCAAATGATAAAAGCCCAGAGATAGTGCAGCACCTTCCCAGCAGCCAGATCCTCCTCCTGTTTGAGGAAGTTCACATGAAATTCCCCTTAGTTCAAGTAGAAAACTGGGGAGATGTTTCAGCTCCCACTGTGCCAATGGTACCAGTCCAGCTCCTGCTCCAGCAGCAGAGAAGTGTGGAAGTGAGAGCTCATCCTGCAGACACAAACATTCCCGGGCTCCAGATCACAGGAGGCTGTGAACATCATGATATGGTAGATTGGGTGATCCACATGTATGTAGGGCGACTTTTGAGATATGGTGGTCTACAAAATACATTATATAGATTATTTTTTTACTTCTGACATTTTGAATAACTGCTGATACCTGCTTCCACTTCTGCTTGTGCTGAGCAGTCAGCCTGCATGTCTGTGCCTGGCAGATGTACAGAGCTGAACAGTTTGGTTACTGTGCTTGGAGGTACTCTGAAATGGCAAGGAATGAGAGGAATGAGGAAAAATCCTTACAATGAAACTCTGAAAATTGCTTTCCTCTGTACTTTTGACCATCATGAGCTGCTACTTGTACCTCTGAAAGCAGGAAAGCCCACTTGTGATCTCTTAGGAGAAGGGACGCTGTTTTTCTTGGAGGGCTGTTTTCAGGATTGTAACTCAGGGGGAGAATGCTCTTTGGAGAGATGTTATCTCTTATCTGAACAGCAGTCATCTTGCACTGTATTGTGGTTAATCGGATACCTGTGCTGGCCAGAGCTCATCCTCATTAGGATTTGAATAGATTCTCTAGCAAGTCTTTAAACATTTGCTAAAATGCACCCAGTGCAGACTGAGGTGTTTGCATTTCTCTTCTGGCTGAGGAAACAAGCAACACTATTTGTGTATTACAGACTGCCGAAAATCTCAAATGTAGTCAGTCATATTTTGGAATTAAGTCACCCTGCTGTGCTATTCTTCACTATTTTTAATGTTTGAAATCTTCAGAAGCATTCATGGTGGCTTTACACAAGATGCATTTGTCTGAAAATTGTATAACATCAAGGAAAAAACATTTCTGCGCAGTACTTGCATTGCTGCTATTCTGGATTTACAAACAGAAAAATAAATGACTGGTGACATTCAAGAAAACTTTTTTTTTTTTTTGCTATCATAGTTTTGTAGCAAACCAGCCCTAATGGTATAAGAGAGAGTGTGGCAGTTATGCTGGTGGGGCTGGAGCTGAAGAAGTACAGTCATCTGTGGCAACAGAGTGGGTTGGAATTAAAGCTGGACCTCTCAAGGCTACCCAACTACAAAATGAGTTCTTGAAACTTGCTGTTTTCAGGCTTGAATTTTTTCACTTAGTGTACTACGTTTTAATGTATCACACATCTGGTAGACTGCAGAGAAAAAAACCCTAGAATCTGCCAGGTGTACTCTCCAAAGAGCTAAACATGTTTATTGTTTACAAGGATTGTATTCTTCAAGTTTCAGTAATGTTTATTTTTGACTGCTGCTGAAGCTCTCAGAAAGAATGGAATTACTCATATCCATCTGGGCTAAGACTGTTCTCCGTCCTTGTGGTTGGTTTTTATTTTGATTTATACAAATATGAAAAAGATTGCCCATCTAATTGTTGGATGTTCCTGACACCAAATACAAGCAAGCCGTGTCATTTGCAGACAAGCTTTGCATGTTCTTGTTGCCCAGAAATAGTTCCTCCTTCCCTTACTTCTGATTTTCTAGTGCTTGGAAAGAAAAGATGAGCTCAGAATGAACCCTGAAGGTCAGTAGATTCAGGCTGTTTCATTCCAGTGAGGGAGTGAATTCCAAAGCTATGAGGCCCTCACAGCCAAATGCAAAGATGTGAGGGTTGGCAGAGAACTAACAAAAGATACTGTCCAGCCTCTGCATCCCACCAGAGGAAGGTGATAAGGGTAAAAGAAAGTGGACAAGCAGAATTTGGAAAATAGTTCTCAAGATATGTGCGTGCCAATAAATGCAATTTTTAACTTTACGTTTCAGTTTTTCCTAATAGTAAAAACTATTGCTCTGAACGTTTGCTGGATTGTTCTGATTTTCAACTGAATGATGTCAAAAGTCCAGAAACAAGTTGTTTATCTTCACCACAGGGCAGCAAATGAGGGGCAGAGCATGGAGCTGGCAGGTCCCACTGGGCTGTTTTTCATTACAATTCCTTAGTCAGCTTTTGTGCGATGTGAAGTGTGAAATATTGTCAGTAAAATGAAGTCAATCACCCTTAAAACCTCACTACTGTTTTTGTTTTCTTTTTCCATCCAGTTTATATGCTGCAGAATTTTACTCTCTCCCTGACATGTAGAACTCACTCACTTGCTGTACCAGGCTACTCTCTAATTACATTAAGCTCTAAAACATTGCCTGTGTTAGAAGTGATCCTGTAAATGCATCAACATCCCTGAACCAATTATGCTACCATTTAATTTAGCTCTGAATTAGCCCAAATTGAATTGAACAATTTCCCAACCCACCAAATACAGCCAGGTTGTCCTGTGCCAGATGAGGAGGTTTGGAACAGTCACTAAAACAAAGGGGCTTTAATTCTTTTTTTAATATATATTTTATTTCCAAGCCATGATTCCAACCTGTGATGATGTGGCTTTGAGCAGGTTGTTTTACTGCTCTGTGCCTCAGTTTAGCAAGTGTGATAATGCTCACTTTGGGGAACAGACATGAGGCACCACGAGTTGCAAACCACCACGAGTTGCTTAAGAAGCTCTAAAAGTTTAGGATTTTACTGAAATCACTCCCAACCCCTTCCCTTCTCTCTCACTCTAGCGCTGATAAAAAGTGCTCGAAAAGACACCTCTTCTCTTTCATTGTGAGTAGAGAAACTGTTGTACACTTAGCAATGCAAAGATGTCATGTGTGTCATTAAAACTTGCACTGTCCACACTTCCGAGAGGCCTTGCTTGATTCCACCTCCTGCACTAAGGACAAAGAGCACTATACATTTATTTCTCTTTTATTATGGTAACGAGAGTGTACCCATACTTTTCTTGACAGTATTTAACATTGCTTTCTTTGCTAATTACAGAATGCCTGACCCGGATTTCACCGTCAGAGATGTGAAGCTATTAGTGGGTGAGTTATTTTGAATGCACTGGATTAACTCTATACAGAACAGAATTGCTTTTAAATACTTGTCCAGTTGTGTTTGTAGACATTTGTGATAACTCTCAGAATCTGGGAGAAGGCATAGAGAAGCAATTTGTAAATTAAAAAGGCTGGGAGAACCCTAATTAGTAGTTGTGCTGACCAGACTCCGATCTCATGCTGGATAATTGGCCATTTGGAAGGGAGGGAATGCTTTTGCTCTTAACAGGTGTCCTACAAACACTTTTGTAATGCTGGAAAGCAGCAGCTCTATTGATCGAGTTCCTATTTTTTTTTTTTTTAATCTGTTGTAGAGCATCTGTTTGTAAAAGGTGTGACTGGAGCTGTATCACCTTTTGCCTGTGTTCTCCCCACAGTATTTATCAGTGTCAGGCCAGGTCGGTGCTTTGAGGGAAGGTTGTGAAGAGAGGCTGAGCACAAAGCCTTGCAAACTGCCTGGCTTTTGATGAGACACAAACCAGAGAAGTGGTGACTGTAATCAAATGTTTCCTAGCAATCTTTGCAAAATAAATGTTTTTTAACTCCAAGAAAAGCTACATTTTGAGTAGGAGATCATACTGTATGTTTCTTTGAAATCTGTTTTTACTGCAGATGGGTGTGTTATTTATTGTTATCTGAAATTGTTACTGAATAGTGATCCTGCACTCCATGAAGTCGTCGCTGTGGAGCAAGCTGGGTGTTGGATGTATTGGCTGCAGTCCTTCTTGGAGACTTTTAACTGCACTCCTGCTAGTTAGAATTTACTGGGTTTATTTACCTGTGTTGTGGCAGGAGTTAATCTTTAAAATTAGCTAAAATGCTGCATTCTGAAAGACCAGTTTTTTAAAAAAATTACCTTTTGAGTTTTATAGTCAATACGAATATCAAGTCTGGAAAAGATGTAGCTAAGAAAAACAAAGGAGAGGAACTTGTGCCTCATTTCTGCTCACTTGGGGTTATCAGTGAGAGAGGGGTTATCTCTGATAACCTTCCTTCACAAACAACTCAGCAATGTTGCTTAATTTATGACCATTTATAAGCTCAGGAAAAAAGCCCCAGATATCTGGCAGAAAATGTTTGGGAAGTAGTGTGGGAAGTGCTATTTGGTGGTCAATCAGCATTAAATTAGAAAATAAAGACTTAAATTTTATGGATTTCCCAGATACCTGCATGTGCACATTTGCAGGTACAGCAAAAATCTTTTTGCTGTGGAGGAGCCTTGTGCATAAACCCTGTAGTTATCTGGACCCTGTTTGCAGTTTTCTGTGAACTTTTTCCATGGCTGATAAACTGCCATTCCTGTGTCTGAGGCTGCTGGAGCTGAGGGTCTGACGTTGAGATGTTTTGGAACAGCGTAGTGTTGCATAACAACAGTGTTTTTCCTGTATAACAGTCAAAGTGTGGGAGTTGCATTTCTTCAAGACTGGTGTCCTTTGAAGTATTAGGGGGTGGAGATTCCTGTGTACATGGCCAGCAAAGCGGGAGGATATTTATAAATAAAATTGCATTTATGAAACAATGGAGCAGAAATAACATTTGTAATTAACTTTGATATTAAGTTTAATGTAAGAGCGTGCCTGATCACAGCTGGATCAGCAATCCCTGTACCTGCTCTTGGCCAGATATCACATCATGGGTCCTTTCATATCATGTTTGGGCAAACTCCCTTTGGAGTCATTGTGCTGAGCCTGTAAGTGGTCCAGAACATTGTCACCTGCCCTTTTTAAAATACAGTTGATAACTTTTGGCATCACAGGTGGAAACTTTGTTTCAAAAGTTCTAAAATATTTGGGAAATGGACTGGAAGTTGTACCTGAAAATTCATGGTCCTTATGGCAAATCATTTTTTTTTGCTGTGGAATTTGTGCTGGATGGAACAGCCACATTGACACTGAGAGCACATCAGAGAATTCCTGTCTCCATGCCAAATTTTAAAATTATCTACTAAATCTTCCTATTGCATATCATTGCTGATATCTTTTTCCAGTTTTAGGTTAGCACATGTGCTACACTCACTAGCTAATGGTCAAATAAAGCAGATGAAAAATTTTGTTTTATTAACACTCCTGTCACTGGAGATGTTGATCTGTCATTGTCCCTGCATTTTTTTAGCAGATCCCTCAGATCTGCCTGAACCTCCAGGTTTGCATTTCCAACACGTGGTATTTTCAAAACTTACTCAATCCCTTGCTGAACCAGGGGAGGGAAGGATGTTTGGTGAATGTGAAATGGAATGATCATAACTCTCTGCATCTGATTGTGTGTGAGAGTCAACAGAGAGAGAACACAGTCTGAAAAATGTTGTGTTCTGTGTAAACTTGTTGGGTTTTTAAGTATTCATCATTGTAGTTTGCTGGTGCTATTTAAACCTCTCATTTGTTCTGTTTTCTTCTTTGAATCAGAGAAAGCACATTTGCTACAGAACCCTTTAAGGACATGGTGCTGGGTTTTTCCAGAGCACATAAATTCCATGGAAAGTTAATGAACCTTTGGTCCCAAACTCTTCTGAAATCTTAGTTTCTATTTCTAACGTGACTGTTGTACCATCTTCACAGGCGAGTACCTAAAAGTCACAGGGAAATAAAAACAAGCTTTTAAATCTCCCTTTGGAAACTCTGGTCTGTGGCAATAATATGGAGAATAAAAAAAGGATGGGTTTTTTGATTGTTGTTTGTTTTTACTTGATCTTAGGTGTCTATTTTTTAGTCTTTTGTCAGATTTCCAAAGAAATATTGCCATTGCTTGATGGATTTTTCTGTTTTCCTGGCTTAAAAAAATGCAGCAACCAGCTGTAATTTAGTTCGGTGATGTTCATGACCTCCTGTTTCTGACACGAGTGCCTGATTGTGCACCCATGTGTAATGGATGTGCATGAAACACTCTGCCCTACAGCATCTTTACTTTATAGACCCATCCCATGGCTATAACCAGACTCCCACCTCCATACAAACCCTATCCTGGATGCTCTGTAAAACCTGAGATGATGGATTAATTTCAGCAGTTGGAAATGTCTCATCTCTGAAATGGCTGTGAGCCAAGAATACAAATAGAGAAGTGGAAAGGAATTCCTGGTCTGCTTAGGAACTTGAGACAACTCTTGAAAGATGTAAAGCTCTGTTGTAATTTAATAACTCTTAAGCTTTGTAATTTCATTGCATAAGGTAGATTTGACTGCTAATTCTGAAGGGCAGAATGTCACTGTCATCTCTTCATAAGCTGTTTTAAAATTTGATTGAGGATCATTGGCCCTCTTAGAGTGTCCTTAAACATCTGCCACATCTGCACGAAAACTTTAGTAAGTGTTATTTCTGCAGGGGTGCCTGTCAAAGATGGGCAAAAAAGCAAAAGTGTGTTTTCTCAGACTGTCAGCTCGACTCTCTGTACATAAGTACCTGTGTGAATGCTCTGTGCCAGTCACGCTGCAGAACCAGGGGAATCACTTCCTGGGGCTGAGCAAGGAGAAAGGGGACTGCCTTACTCAGCAAGCTGCTGAAAGCCAGGGCTTCCTTGGTCGCTGTGGACCCTCTCCAGCCTTTGCCACTCCTGAATTCAAGGACTGAATGCAGTCATTTGTTTTAGTCTTTGATGTCAGAAAACCAAAGCATTCCATTCTATCATTCATTTGAATTTTGGTTTTATATTATCCTTCATGGACATCACACAATCTGAAGCTGGCAGCCCTGAATACTTTTGGAAGCTGTGAACCATGTAAGGGAGAGAGAAAGAGAAAGTGCTCATGGATGTGTGCCTCAGTCTATCACTCTGAGCTCCTTGCTCTTTCTTTGATTACTTCTTTTTAATGTTTTTTTTTTAGTGCTTTTCTTGAGTCATCACTGGTTGAATTTAGAAGAGTATCTGCTTTTCTGTGGCATCTGCAGTGCCTCCCCTTGTGACTCTGCACTGCCTTTGTCTCCCTGGGTTGTCCCAGTCTGCCCACGAGCTCCCTGGGTAGGTGTGCAAGCCCTGCACGAGCATAGTCTCTCTCTCTCTAAACAGTAATGGCCAGTCTGGATGTATTTGCTTTTATTTCTAATTTTTAGCTGACCTCTTTTCAGTTTGCTTGCCACAGGCTCACAGTTTAAGGCTATTGAATCCCAGCTTTTACACTCGTACTTAAATAAAGTAAATAAAAAACTAAATGAATGGAAGTGGTGCTGGGTTTGTGATGTGCACCACCTCCTCCCTCTCTGGGCTGGTGTAGCTTTGTGTGCCAGGGTAGGTATTTGTTGTGCACCCCTAAAGTGGAGTTTGCAATCCCAGCAAGTGGCAAAAGGGGAGATTTCAAACATGCTGAGGATTGTAAGAAAGAAAAAAGACTTTGGGTTATTGTGATCTCTGGGCTGAAGAGGTTAAAGTTGTGACCACAGCGGTCACTTCTGTAGGATCAGCAGCATTGTCCTGTGGAATTCACCGTGCCCAGCCAGGCATTGTATCAGTGGGAACAGTGCAAGTACAGGACTTAGACTATTCATGGGGTGGTCTAACAACTGACATCAACTCACTGATTGATTTTATTTAACTAACTCACTAAGGGTTTATTTATAGAATTAAAAAAAAAAGTGTAGGAGCAGCAAAGGATGTGTCATCAGTCATGTAATTTGCTATTAAAATCTGATGCTGTAGACTGGACTGGGCCATGATGCTCACAAGTGTAGGAAATGTTCGGTTGCTGTGTTCACAAACTGCAGTGAAAAGCTTTGGTGTTTTCATCTTGTATAAAGAATCCAAGTAAAGCTGAAAGCAGCAAAGCTTTTAATTGTGATACAATTTGTGCATTGAGGTATGGTAGTAAAGAGCAAACATGAGCAAGCTCCAGTAACTGTTGCAGAGACCAATCTTCATCTGGCCCAAGGAGATGATGCACAAGATTGGACCTAACAGGTCATTTCAATATTTGATTCCTGTGATTCTGTCAAATCCCTAAAGACCTGGCAGCAGGCTTTGATCTCAAGACAAAAGGTGAAAGGAAAACCAAGGCTCTACATATCCTGTTGCTTTCTTTGGTGGGAGTAGCTGAAGAAAGACTTGATTATTGCTGGGATTTGCCTTCTCATTAGAAACACCAAAAGAACAGGAGCTGAGCCAAAAATTTCAGTTGCAAATTGACTCTTTAAAGAAATATGTGTGAAGGTCTCTGCCTCAACTATGAGTTTATAATCATGGTGTCAGTGGTGCAAGATAATAGAACAAATTACATCATTAAATCCCTGACGTTTTCAAGGGAAAAGTCCTTTAGACTGGGAGGGGTTGGCACTGCAAGCGCAGGTCAGCCTTCCCTCGTGCTGCTGACAAGTTCTGGAGGAGTGTGTGCTCTTACACATCTGCTCATGGTTTATTCACTAAGTGCATCATAGTGCACTGAAGTGAGGATCTGAGCTTTCTTTAACAACAGTGGATGAAATTAGACCTGCAGAGGAGTATTTCCCTGGCTGTTTAGATTTTTATTTTCACAGGGGAGAGCCCCAAGCAAGGTTTGTGAAGTTTGGTATTGCAACATTTTCCTCATTCTAGGAAGAACTGCAATTCTGCAGTGTAGTGGTGCCACAACTGTGGCCTTGTTTTCTCAGGTGGGAACCAGGCTGAAAGGTGAAATGATCTGCTAAAATCAGAATTTGGGGAGTCTCAGTTTCTAGTTTTCCTGTAAATTTAAATGATGTAATGAATATGGCAAGCCATGGCCTCTTTGTGCAAGGACTGTGGTGAGGAACAAGCTCCCTGACTAGTTAATGTCAGCAGGCTGATGTAAATAATTTAAATTCAGTTGGGACAGAAAGGATTACTGTCCATCAAATGTACCTAACAGCCATAAGCTATGTGAGGCTCTGCATCTTTCATCCAGCCATTTTTGTTCTCTTAAATACACACACTGCTGTAGTCCCCAGGAATTCCAGCTAAAAGGAGAATATGTATGCCAGGTACTCCACAGAGAGACAAGAACCCCCCCTAATCCATGCTTCTGGAAGTAGGTGATATTGAAAGATGAATAGAAAGAGATGTAAACATTCTAGTTAATAATTATTCTGGCTTTATAAAATTTGTTTTATATATCTATTAAAAACTGTACACACATTTACAGATGTATTCACATACACGTGTATAAATTTCATTCAGTACTGAATCAAGAATCATAAGCAGTGTTTCCATGGAAGAGAAAATCGTGGTGCTGCTGGTGACTGCAGGTCAGGTGGGTAAAGGCAGGAGGGAGGGCAGAGACCATGTAAAACACTCCTTTTACATTAGCATACATTTCTTGTGGTGTGTCAGCACAATGGTCCCCGAGCTGGCTGTGCAAATGTTCAGCTTTTTGTTAGCAGCTACTCCAAAAAGCTGAAAGCAAATCAGGGAAGTGTCTCTGAGTAGCTGCTTCCTAGTGATTTTTTGGTTCATTCCTCCTGCGTGTTTGCTGCTCCTCTCAAATTGATCTGTTCTGAAAATTGTATCATGGTTGAATTCACATCCAACTACAAAGCAAGTCGAGAAGCTCGTAGTGTGGTCTGCAGGCAAGTAGGGGAAATTTTGTCTTAATCAATGTACAGTTCTCCATCCTGTGAAAGAAAATTAGCCGTGTAGATACAAAAGAAGGACAAAGCAGCCACACACTGCAGCTCAGAAAACTTTCCATCATTTCTGCTGAATAGGGACCCAGTGTTGCTTTTTCTATAGAGCAACGCTCCATTTGTTTCAAGGAAGTTGTGAAATTGGAGACCGAGAGGAGTTAGGAGGGAGGCTCATTAGAGAGGCTCTGTTGTAAGGAGCACTTCCCAAAATTAAACTGGCTGCTCAAAGGAAGTGCAAAAGTCTGCCCCCAGACTTGCATCTAAGTCTTGATTAAGATATATGGTTCTCCCCTGGTGTGGGGATTTGTCCTGTGAATGGGAATGCCATGTTGGGAAGAGCAGAAGAGCTGAGTCAGGAGTCATTAACTACTGCATCTCCAGGAGTCTTATGTGGAGGGACAAGGAGGAAGCAGCAAGGTCTGTGCTCTGCTCCTGGTGCCCAAATAATGCATTTTTCAAAACACATTGGACCGGGCTCTTCTAGGGGAGAGGAATCATCATTGATCTCATGGGAAGGGAGGTACTTGGATGAAATATTTCCATTCACTGTAAGATTTCTCCTCTTACTTCTCTTGGGGTTTTTGTGCTCCACTGTTTGATCTGTGCCTGGCCTGCTCTCTGAGTTCTGCTTTTTTCCTTTTCATGTAAGTGAGACTATTGGAATATTAAGAAAACTGAGTTAAAGAAACATCCTCGTTGTTCTCGTAGTTTGGAAGGCCAATGCCTGTGTAGTTTTATACCACCTTGTGAACGTGTTCCTCAGGCTGTGAGAATTCAGACTGAGGGTACCTCCTCAGCCTCTGGACCCTGCAGGTCACACCCTGAGTTCATCAAGGGACTCAGATCCACAAGAGACCTACATGTCTCTGATAGCTGAGAGAAGCAGGGGATCCAAGAGCACCTTGAAGCAGGAGATAAGGATGGCTCCTTGCAGAAGGAGGCTGAACTTGGATGTTCTTCACAAGTGACTGTAAAATAATTGCATGTCACTGCTATTCCCATTGATCTGACAGTACAAACCCAAAACCTGTGTTTTCAGTGAAGTGAGTTACATACCTGCCTACAAACTTTTCCAAGGGGAAAAATGGAGAATCAGAAAGCAGCTTACATCAGGGCCCCACTGATTTGTCTCAGATGTTATTCAGAAACATGTGTTTGAGATCCAGTCCATAAAAATAAATTGTTTCCTCCATCACATTGTTTTGTGACCAAAGCTTGTTTTAAAAGCTCACACTATCTTTTAAAAATGCTTTGCCTTTAAAATCAAGTTCCAAATTCCTCACAGTCATTCTGTCAGCAATGTCAACATGCTTCATGCTCTAAATTGGGAAATATGCTAAGTCAGGCCTAAAATCAGGAAATAAATATTACCACTGAAAATGATAATTTCCCAGTACCTGTAAGCTCAGATGGAGTCAAACCAATGGTCTGTCAACAAAGGGGTTTAAAAGTACTGTTGGTATGAGCTGGACAGACTTCTAGCTGCTGCATTTATTTTTAAATCTGAGTACTGCAAAGAGGAAACATCTGGACAAATAAAATAAAATAAAATAAAATAAGATGTGCTATTTCATTGAAATGATTGATTCCAATCCTGACTAACTGGTTTCTCTTTCCAAAGTACAGCACTGGAGGTTTATTGGCTCATCCTTTTGTCTTTGTACTTTTTACTTTCTTTTCCCTTGAGCGACCTCTCCTGTTTTCTCTGTATCCCTCTTTCCTTGGTGAGGCTGCTGTACTGTACAGAACTTGTTTTACTCCCTAATTCCACAGAAGCTTGTGAGGAAGTACAAATAAATCCTTCCAGACTTGAGCAAGTGCTCTTAGGATACTCTTGCCAACCATGAACCAACAGTGATAGAGAGATCAACACACTTTGCTGTAAACAGGACCAGTAGGACTTGACAGGTGGAGTTTTTTTGGTTTCCCATGGAACCCTTTCTGGGACACCAGCAGTCCCATATGTCAATCAGACAGCCTAACGGGATTTCTGACCTGCTCCATGTTTGCTCAGGGCTAGGAAGAATTACGAAGTTGTGGAGCTGCACTGTGTTCTCTCCTGGGCAGAATTAAAATTAGTAACTAGACATCACAGTTTCTGAATGGATTTTTTTCAAGTGAAGGTTCCATTAGTGATTTTCCTACAGTCTGAGGGCTCTAATTTGTTGAAAATTGAAGTGGTTTATAACAGCTCTGAAGGAACCCTTTGGGACTTTGGCATCCACTGGTGTTAAGGTGGAGAAGTACATGAATGAAGTGGAAATCTCTGTCTATTAAAGTGTGGTATTGCAGACTTTCAGAGGATGTTGCTTCATTTAACACTCACTGGTTTTGTGCCTCTTCAACAGCTTATTGTTTAAGAAGAAAAGCTGCAGTCTGTAATAGCAGGAGGGAGCTGGGGCTGTGGTTGGTGTCACCGTGGGATTTCCCACAGCGCTGGTGCTGGCTGCACATCCTTGCCCTGATGTTTGTGGAACTATGCTGGGAAGCAGGCAGGGAGCTGACCCCGCTTAAAAAAATTATTTAAGCCTCATCAGTTTCTTGAGTATTGGTGAACAGTTTGTATCATGAAACCAGGACCTAGGGCAGACAGAGGTTAAAACTTACCCAGTGTTCCTGATAGACTGGAAATAGAAACTTCTCCCTTAATGCCAGTACCAGGCTCTGGTGCCAGACCATCTCTTTGTCATCTAAAACTGGCCTCTAGTTTTGCTGCTGCTGCCTGTTATGTGACCAGGGGAAGCGTCTCTCTTCCTTGTGCTCCCTATTGCATCCAACAATTTGCTTTTTTTTGCCGTACCAATTAAGCAAGTCTAAATTGGCGTCCTGCTCATTCTCTTCCTTCTCTCTTCACTTCTGGCATTGCTCTCCCATCTCCTCCTGTGTGCTGGCATGGGCTTTCCTCTTTCTTGCAGTGAGGTGGTTCAGGAAGTTGAACTGGCAGAAAACTCACACTTTCTCCCTTGCAGAAAGGTGGAGGAATATATATATACATTTATTATTATTTTTTTTTTGGCAATTGTTTAGCTCTCAGCACTAACCAGTGCCGGGCTAAGCTGTGATGGATGCAGCCTTCCACCTCTGTCATAAGTTTCCACTGGGGCTCTGTGCATCAGAAGTGCCAGGCGAGTGAACTTTGAGCCACGATTAGGGTTTCTGTGTAATAAAATAAATAAAAAGAAGGCATTTGATGCTTTCTCGTTATGCCTTTTTTTTTTTTTTTTTGCTCCTAGAAGTAAAAATGAAATATTATAACACTCACTTGCCTATGTTTAGCACGTCCGCTGACTTGCCATTTTGGAAGTAGAACCAGTTCTATTTTTAGAGCTGAACTTCCTATTTGAGCTCTCTTTAAGTTTGTCCTTTGCCTAACACAGGCAAACTCTTAAAAAAAATCTTAGTTAAACTGGGACAGTTTTGCTAAAAACAGTCATGTTCATGTCCAGATATAAACAGCAATAAATCTGCTTTGAATGAACACTGCAACAAAAATACAACCTCTCAAGAGAATGTATTTCCGTGATGTCAGGACATGAAAGTGAAATTGAAGTGATGTGTTGGTGTGGTCACGGGCATCTCAAAGCCTCTGTCTACAGGTGGATTTAAAGATGAATTGTCCACGTGGGAAAATCAAGCAGAGCAGCTATTTTAGAAAAACTCCCCAGTCACACTGTGTTTCTGCAATAAGCATCCTCTGCTTTAGTTCATCCAAACTAGAAATGAGCTGTCTTATTTTGGAGTGATACCACCCAAAATCCTAAATATTTTATGGTAGTTGTTAAGCTTTAGGGTCATAATATACCTTAGTTCAAAATTACCTTCAAATATACTGCCTTTACCTAAAAATATACGTTAATACCAGCATGTTTTGGAGGTTTGATGTAATCATAGCTATATATTTCTTCAGATGTCCTCATAAGTGTGGGTACAAGATGTGTGGGGGTGTTGCCAACCCTTTGACACCTTCAAATATCCTTCTAGACCAGAGGGGAGCTGCAGGATTGCCGGTGTAGTGCACATGTTGATTGGTAATGTGAGTGTAGTTGAAGGTCTTCTTCCATTTCCTGACTGCCAAGCATGAGGGAAATCAAGGCCAAAGTTTTCATTGTTATGGGCTGATGATGAGGTTTCAGAGGGCAGAAAGGTTATAATTTTTATAATATTTTTCTATATTGTTACTGTTGGATATATTTTATGTTGAGACATTTTAGGAAATGATTAACAGTCTTAAAATAAATTTGATAGATAAATAAAACATAAAGATTTTCACCAAAATTATATCTCGTCCCACTTTTCTTAGACCTTGTATTATTTTTCTTTCTATAATTGTTATTTGTGTGCTCTGTGTTTTCAGCCACCTGGAGTATGCTTATACTACAGGTTAATGCATTGGGATACCGTATAAAACATTAGCAGTAAAATGCTTCTTTGTATAAGGATTTTTTTTCTATGTGCTTTTCACTGTCTGAAGCTTCTAAGAATCACTAAAAATTATGGCTTGGGTAGGTGTAAGGATACTGATTAAATCTGTATAATGCCACTAAAACACATGATTTGCCCGAGGCCCTTTCTCCAGCCCAGTCCTGTAGCAGTAAGGCTGAAGAGGTTCCACAGGCTGTTCCTGTGGCCGTGCTCTGCACACCGTTTGTTGTGTGCAAACAGCTCCTAACGCGGGTTATTGCAGTTTGGCACTTTTATATCAAGTGATAAAGCTGCAGAGGGGCCGGAGGGGAAGGTTCGTGTCAGGCACGGCAGTTTTACGCCTCCGTAAGGAGGAGATGCTGTGACCCCACTGAAAGGGCTCCTGCTGCAGAGCCAGAGTGGCACTGGGGACAGAGACCTGGCCGAGGGGAAGGAGGGAAGGCAGCGAGCTCTGCAAAGCGGGATCCTTGGCGTACGCGTTTCCTGGGGCCCGGCTGTGCTGGGGAAGGTGCTGGGTGAGGAGGTGTGAGGGAGAGCTGTGTGGGATGGCCGGGCTCGTTTCCCTTTGTTCTTCTGTGCCCTCTGGTGGCACTGGGAGCGATGGGATCGGGACGCGTCTCTTAATTTGTTCGTACCCTCGCTCTGAAATGCAGGGAATGTCGGGAATAGCTCCACTTGAGCAAAGACTTTCTGCTCGGATTCACATCCCTCCCAGTTAGCAGAGGATATCACAATAGTCTCCCGTGGGCAGCAGAAGAATACGTGCTTCCCGCTCCGGGAGCTCCGGGGGGATTAACTGGGATGCAAGTCAAAGCCTCAGTCTTTAGGTACAATTAACCCGCTAGCGAGGCTGGCAGATTTCCTGAGGCTCTGCCAAAAATCCTGCTTTGCAAACCAAGGATTTTTTTCCTCGTAAGAAGCATAAAGATTAGGCAGGACCAGCGGGCCGGTCCCTCAGCATTGGAGGTTGGTTTCTGGTTGTCAACACTATATTGTACCTTCAGCAGGGATCTCAATTCAGCCACAGAGGGTTAAAATAATTCCCCAAGGTAGCTTTATCCTCTTAATGGACAGGCTTGGTAATCATTCTTACAGACAGGACATTTCCTCTTTCCTCTGCCGTGGGGGAGTTGCACCTTTTCCTGCTGGTGCTGTGCTGGAGAAGAGACCACAGCCTAGAAAACTCTGGTGTCATTTGCAGCTCTGATTCACACCTCCTGTGCATTTCTCATACACTACTGTGTGGTTCATGTTTGCATTGCTTCCACTGCTCCAAATATCCATGCTAAATCCACGTCATAGGAAAGGATGGGCTATTCTGAAGTCTGGAGTCTGGCAGCTTGGAAAACCTGAAGCTGTTTCAGGTCAGGGCAGGGGAAAGCAGTGCTTCACCTTGTTAGAAATAGGAAATGGCAGCTGTTGGATCACAGAGGAGATGTTTATAGTCCCAGTATTTCCCATTCCCTGTTCCCTCTCTGGAAAATCCTTACAATATTCTACACATGAAAGAAAGTGTGGGTGCAAACTCTGCAGGGGAGATCAACAAGAGTTCTACTGAATGACTTCTGAGCTGGAGCTCATCATTCCTGAAGTGTCTGGGGTGGGCTTGGTGAGCTGTGATTTGGGAAAGCATTTGCTGATGCAGGGAAGGTGCCTGTGTAACCTGCATTCCTGGAGTGCAGTTCTCTCTCCGACAAGGAGCGAGGCTTGCCTCTCTGTTGCTCTTGTTTTACCAAGAAGCCCAGAACAGAAAGTACCAACTCTCCACAGCAAACCAACTTGACCAGAGTGGGCAGTGGGAGGCAAGTCATTTTTCCTCCAGATGTTCATTTCTATGTGAAAAAAAAATTATAGCATATAGAAATGTTGTACAACTCGATCTACTAGAATATTTACAGTGTCTTGGTCATTAGGTCTTCAAATAAAGGGAACAGATATTATATATGCTATTGTCCCCTTCATTTTAATGTGGATTTTAGTAATAGATGGGCTGGAGCAACTTGATATGTTTTTAAGGTTTTAAGTAAAGAATAGTTCTTCAGTAGCTCATCCTGATGGATTTTATTTTCCACCTTACATCCCTGCAATTGATTCTTCTGTCTCCTTCTTGCTGTTGTCTGTTCCCCTTGTCAGAGATGGCACTAGCTTGTTTCTTAGTTACTGTCTTTGTGATCCTTTGGGGATTCACTTGTGCTCCATGAGCAAGCAGCAGGAGAGGAAGATGTTTCTTAGTCTGTAAAATCCCCCAGCATCACCACTCCACCTCTGAGTCACATCTGCTGCCAGAGATGAAGCAGTGCCTCTTAATCCCCCATTGCCCAGTCCAGAGTTCTATTGGAAAAACATCCAGGGAAGTCAAGGGTGAAGTGGTGCACGGTGCACTGAAGCTTCCCATGTCAGCAGTAAGAGACTTTGCCAGGGCTCCAGCTGTCTGTTAATCCATGTCCAGTGGGTGATGAGCTGAAGTGAGGGACAGGTGGGAACAAGGGCAAGAGGCTGCCAGGGTCACTAAGATCCTGCTGGAACCTGCTGGGCTGCCCCAGGCTTGATTGAGTGGGGTCCCTTCTTTGAGAACGTGGTGAGAGTGTGGCAAGGGGATGCCTAGGAATTGGTTAACAGAAATGGATCATGGTAAATGCGAGCTGCTCAGAAATCCAGCCTGACCTGAGATTTCTCAGCCTGCCACCACTTTTTGGAGCCTCTGTGTGCTTCTTTCCCTTCTTCTTTATTCTCCTAGATGATATTTGTTCACCTTGCACTTAGGAACAGGACATAGAAAAAAGAGCTGAATCTTTTCAGGACAGAAGAGATAAAGCTGGCAGCGAGCCAGAGCTGCTGTGCAGTGGGCAGTGAACACCAGGATGTGAACCTGTAATTATACATCTCAAATTCTGTGAGCAGTACTCCAAGAATCATTATGTATGGGCTTGTTTGACAGTACTATGGCTTAAGAGAAAAACATCCCCTCAAATTACTCTTTAATTTGGAAGTCAAGAGATTATCAATTCAAATCTTAAGCTCTTCTGCCTGTAATTGATAATCGTGTTCATTTAACAAACCTGCTATTGAACTGCTCCTCATACTCTTAATTCATCAGGTAACTGCTGATTTTTCTTTTGGAAAGGATAATTGAGAGGCTCTACAAGGTTGCTTCCAGCAAAGCTGAGATCAAACCTAGACTAAAATATGGCAGATGCCAGGCTCAGCCAAGCAGCCCTTCAAATAGAATTTTTCAGTATCTGTGTCCTTAACCACTCCGGGCTGTAGCCATTGCTTTGATCCCAGGCCCTGGAAGCAGAGATCAGGATGGCTCTCATTAGGGGCCCGTTTAACAGGACTCCACCCCAGCTGCTAACCTGTGGGATTGAAAAAAGACCATTCCCCTTGATAGTAAAGTTTACCGTTAAAAAAACACAACCCCGCCC
>VZTE01002410.1:91911-139630 GCA_013397775.1 Eulacestoma nigropectus
TTCCCCCTTAAAAAAAAAACCAAACAAAAAAAAAAAAAAAAAAAAAAAAGGAAAAAAAAAAAAGCCATGAAACGGAGACCGGAACAAGGAAAAGAGGTTAGTGGGTTAAGTGGTGTGTGTTTCCTGCGTTTGCAAAGGTGCCTACAGTGAGGAGGGCGGCTGTGATTCGGCCATTAGTCACAGATGGTGGCTGCAGGCTGGAGATTCCTGCAGCCAGACCACAGCTCTTGTGTCTTTTCCAGCAATGCAGACTTTAAACTGCTCAAAACCTGTATCAAGACGGCATAAAAAATAGTGGATTTGATACTTAGCGTGGCTGCCAGCTGGATCCTTTATGTATTTTGATGCAGAATGCCTAGAAATGTGAACAAAAAGGAGTTAGTTTGCCAAATGAGGTTTCTGTCCCTTAATCCTTGCAAAAATGGCATGAGTGGCAAGTAGGTAAAGAACATTCAGGAGGATTTATAAGCAAATCAGATTTTTCAAAACTTTGAAGCAATTTGTGTACAACTTTGGTGAAGGTTGTATCTCTGGAGCGGTGAAGGAGAGCATTAAACAGATCACCCCAGGGACTGGCAGTGGCATAAGAAATATTTCTGAACAGCCTAACTTCTAATGTTTTTCTATTCCCTAACTCTGAAAGCTTTAATTCCTCTTATTTGAACAGCAAACTCAGACATGGAGATACGCATTTTTCAGCAGAAGCCTTGTTATCTTCATGAGACAAATCTCTGTACTGTAAATGCAGAAACTTAATTGGTGGAAGCAGCATTGCACAGGCAGTTAACCTCTGCAAATTAAGATGTGAAAAATACTGTTTCAGACTGATTCATTTTTGTCCTTCACTCTGCTTGCAGGTACTGTTTGATGAGTGTGAAAGGATGCTTCACTGATTTTCATATTGATTTTGGTGGCACTTCAGTGTGGTATCACGTTTTCCGTGGGGGGAAGGTAGGTGAATCTTTTTTGATATTTGGTTTTATTTCTCTGTGCCTCTTACAGAGGGGAGGGGGTTGTTTTATTTTCTTTCTTTTTTTTCTTTCTCTTTCTTTTTTTTTTTTTGCTTGAGGGGATCAGCCAGTGATCAGACTGTTTCAGCAGCTTTGTTGATATACAGAGAGTTTGCTGAACTAGAAGGACACCACTCAACGTTATGAAACAAACAAGTGATTTATTTGAAATACCAAATGTGTTATTTGCTGATGGTGGTGCTTTTAGGCTCGCTGTTGCTGTGTGGTCCAGAGGTGTCTTGCAGTGAGATGTGGCTGTGTGTACCCTTGCTGGGTCAGAGTGCCCTCACAAGTCTCCTGTAGCTAAAGCTTCTGTTCCTTTTAGAGATTCCGTGTTCCTTTGGTGTGTACAGGCACAATAAGCCAGGACTGAAACATTAAAGGATACAGAAGCCTTAAAATACACAGCATTTATGGCTACATTCACATCTTTCCTGGTTTGTGATGTTTTTCCCAGTTGCAGTATGGACAGTTTATGGTGGGAACTGAAATCAATCAGTGGTACAGATCCTGTTCCTCTCTGTAGCCCAGAGCAGTTGTACTGTACCAACACACTGTTCTGAACTGCAGGTAGACCACAGGCAGCTTCTGAGTAAGATGTTTCTGGAAGAGAGATGACAAGTGACAGTTACCCAGCCACTTCCAGCACATGGGCTAACTGCTGCTGCTGTCTGTGTGTGCCTCTGTGTACAACACCTGGAAAACAAATGTTTCATGCAGAAAGCAGCTCATTTGCCTAACACATGATAGCCTTGGTGGAGTCTCTCAGCTGTTTCTTTTTGTTGACTGTTGGTAATAGTTAAATCTTTATTTTGTTTTTAGATCTTCTGGCTGATTCCACCTACTCTGCAAAATCTAGAACTTTATGAAGAATGGGTTCTCTCAGGAAAGCAAAGTGATATCTTTCTGGGAGACAGGGTGGAACGATGCCAAAGAATTGAGCTGAAACAAGGCTACACGTTCTTCATTCCTTCAGGTATCCCTGTTAACTAACCTTTTGGAATGACTGGGATTGTGTTTTACTAACAGTTCTCTGTAAAACAATTCTTCACACCTAAACCCCATACTGACCTCTTTATTTGCTGTGGCGGAAGAATGGCCAGGGCCTAAATGTGCTTCATTTTCCAGAAATTAAGACTGATGCAAAATGTACTGTGAGGAAGTGTGTGCAGTGATCACTTGTGTGTACTGGGAGAAAGGAGAGAGGAGTTGGGCCTCTGGAGCTGTCAGTTCACTGCTTCTCATCAGAGCTGTACTGACTGCTGCCATTAGCTTTCTGGGAAAGACAGTTTTCTCTTTTTGTGATCTCTTCTGGCAGGTTTCACCTGCAGTTCAGAACCTTGCTTCTTTGCCTCTGTCTGTAGCTGGAGGTGGGTCTTGATTCCCTGTTAGAACTCAAAGAGAGATTGCAGTCCATGGAAGAGCAGGTGCTGTGCTGCCTCAGGGTTGCTTCTTGGGGCAACAGCTTCATTGTTATAACTCCTCAGAATTTCTGCTGATGGAGATGGTGCTGAATCTGGACATCTTCCAGCAGCCCAGCCACACTCCCTTTTACACTGCTGCCCACCTCAGTAGCTGTGTTGCATGATCCAGGCTCATCTTGCAAAGCCACGAAATAGTTGCTGCTTTGAAGGCTGATGCTTCAGCCCTTTTTGCTCCCGCCTAAAGTGGATTAAGGATGGTGGAATGTGTAACAGTCCTCATTTAAGATGATATCAGACTTTGCTTTCTGTGACTATTATGGGACCGTAAGTTTGTTTATATTAATTTAACACATTGCCTCTGTCTATTGGATCTTACCAGGGAAATAAATATAGGTAGACTTTCTACATGACAGAAAGGCAGGCTGGTAGTTTTTCAGCTCTGGAATTAATTAGTCTGTGGAGATAAGATTATTATTTTTTAACCCTAGAGACAGAGAGAATGCAGGTCATGCAGAGACAGGGACAACGTTCTTCTCATCTGGGGAGTGTTGTTAGGATCAGTTGAAGGCCACAAATGTGCACATTTGTAAGTATTTGGTAAGAATCAGCCTGGAAGATGACAGGCAAAATGACTTTGAGGGTGGAGGAGTTAATCCGTTAAAGGAATTAGATCTTCCCTTGAAACAGGTCAGAATGTGCTGTTACTGTTTGAACTGAGTGTTTGAGTGTGGCTGTGCTGTTTGCTTAGATCCCATTACTGCATCTTCTATTTATCTCCATCCTCCTGTGAAAAGCCTCCTACAAGTAAGACTTTCTGTATGTCAGTTTAGTCATGTTCAGCAGCTGGAACACTGCAGGTTGTGGGAGCTTGGACAGGACACAGCTGTAACATGGTGGCTGACACAAAGTGATTCCAAATGGGTTTTTGACTGTAGTTTCTGTTTTCTTAGGAAAGCCCCAAGCACAGAAATGCCAATACTCAGACATTTTAGGCTCCATGCCAGATTTGAAAGGCATTTATGAATAATTTCTCTGTAAGCACCTCGTAGATTCAAGCGTTTTTGCTCTGCTGTATTTTGTTTGGAAAACTTATTTGCAAATCTCTTATTTATGTGGAAGGGCATTATTTCTGCCTTTGTTTTAAGAGTATGGAAATGCCTAATTAAAGGCTGTTCCAGGTCAGTGAATGGAGCATAGCTGTGTAAAACAGGTCAATTCCTGTGACCTCTTTGCTCTGGTTTGTGCACATATCATGTTAGTTAATGTTTGAAAGTGGTTTTTATGTGCTTTAGAAGTGTTCTTAGTGTTTAGATTCTGTTTATGGGTGTCTGTAAAACCAGCGTGTCCTGTATTTTCAATTGAGCCTGATAAACCCTTGACCAGTCTCAACTCATCCATAAGGAAATACCTTCTAATTACAGGTTTGGTCACAGAAAGTGTAAGGAATTAGTGCTCAGCTGGGCTGTGAATGGGGAACATTTCAGCAAAGGACCTTTCCCATAAGACATCCTGCTCTGCTCCTGCTTTCAAGTAATTTTTGGGAGTAGTCCTAGAAATGCTGTTACACCATAGCAGTGTGAGGGTGAAGTAGCTACAGAAGACTGTAAGAAGACAAGTGAGGGAGTGAAATCACAGGCTGCTGGGAAATGGAATGTTTGTCTGAAAATCTGGGATCAGCAGCAGATCCAGTAAATCCCCGAAAGTACAAACCACTTGGACAAGAATGGGGATCATTCTTATGGAAGGCATAATTATAGTGCTCACCAGGACCTCAGGGTATTTTCCTCTCCATCACTGCCATCATTCTTTCAGGATTAAGTTTAAACCAGTAGATTTCTACTGATGTTTGTAACCCTGCAAAGCACTGAGAGTGCGATCACAGCTGTGGTATCAAGGAGGAAGTCAGCCCAATATTGTCAGCACAGTGAGTTGTTATGGGCCAAGGTGCATTTTGCAGCACTTTAGGAGCTCTCCTAAATATGGGGAGGGGGAAAGTAAGCTGGGATTCTGAGGGATACTCATGTAGGAGCCCAGCTGTGCCCTGGTGGCCCCATAGGGCACATGAGCGATGTACCATTACAGGTTCTCATCTCCCACTTTACTGGTTCCCGCTGGTGAGTCTGCTGAAGTCTGTGGTAAAGTGATAAAATCAGCTAGGAACCTGGCCTTTTCCATTAATGTAACTGGTGTCAGCGTAATTGTTGATTGAGAAACACACACATTGTGCCATTCTGAGGTTTATGGCCAGATTAGATTCAAGATGTTAGACCAGCTGAAGGTTCAAGAGGGGAGGAAGCCATAACTGCTACCAGTGTCAGGGAATGATTTTAATTTCTTTTTCTGTGGAAATCTAACTGTTGTTTTCCCGGGATGGGAGCAAACTTGTCCTTATGCAGGGAAAGTGCCCCAGGATATTTGCACTTGTATGTTACCACAGGCAGAGTTTAATACGTGAAGTTTTAATATGGTAAACATTCACTACAGATAAAATTTGGTCTAGGTAACATGTCTCACTCTGGGATAGTGGACAGGGGATGCTGCCTATCCAACTCACATGCCAAATGGAAGGGAAATTCTTTATAGAGTGTGCTCCTCTTCAGGTGGAAGCTATGATGATCCAGAAGAGAAAAAGCATCATTTCAATGCTCAGTTATTGTCTCAGTAGGGAAACAACAAAATTTTACCAGTCACAGTCGAATCTAGAGCTTGTCCAGTACTATTTTGCTGTAGTTTTCTTCTGCACCATGTGATGACTTTCCAGGAGGGATGTGTGAAGTGTTTGGAGTCTGTTGTGGTGGTGTTACAGAGAAGTAATTAAGGTATCTCCCATCACTCTGCTGGACACACAGAATCAGTATTTGGGCAGCTTCCCTCAGATTTCTACAGCTCAGGATTTCTGTAGACACGTGTTTTTGGCTTCTACAAGCCACTTGCTCTGTTACATCCTGACTGTTCCTCTACAGCCTTTTTGAAATATTGCTCACTAAGTTAATGCCAGTTAACCAGCTTCTTAATATCTTCAGTGCTTCTCCCTTTATAAGTATTTTCACCTTTTACATCACTGCATAACTTCACTGGAACCTTTCTCTCTCCTTCTCTTGCCCTTCACCCTCCACTCCAGTCTTTATTCTCTGTAAATTGTCTTTCACTTCTCTCCTTGCACTTGTTTTCTCAAGTGGTGCATTCATTATGCATCGATTTCCCTCTCTCTTGGTCTCTGGACACCACATTAGTTTCTCTCATGTCCTCCTAAACATCACTGTTGTTACCTAACCCAAGTTCAAAACTAAGCATATACAAAAATCCATCCTTTTTTTCAATCCACTTGCTCTTTTAAGTCTTAGTCTTGCTGAATAAGTAATTTTGATTGTGAGTGATGGACCTCTGACATGGATATTGTCTTTCTGCTCTTCCCTGTTGTCCTCTACAAGCAAGATTTTGCCATAATTTGAGATATGTTAAACTTTTTTGCTTTTCTCTCAATTTCTTGGCAGGCCTCTCTTTCAAAAAATGACCTTTTCTTTCATGCATGTGTATATACGTCTAGTGCAGACACTTGCACTTCAAATTCAGGGGAGTTTGCACATGTAAAATTGGTGCATACAAAAGCAGCCAGCTTGTAGTATCTCGTGGAAAATTTGTCTTGCAGTGTTTTTGCCTGTTAATGTTGTGAAGTCGGAGTGTAATCAGTGCGTGTCTTGAAAAGGTGAACTTGAGCCAGTTCTGAATTGTCACTGATGTTGTCTGCCAGAATATGGATAAACTTGGATTTCCTTCTTTTTTTATGAAGACCAGTTTTACTGACCTCCAAGGTAGTTGCCACACTTGTTGTGGATACAGGTTGTGGATACAGGTTGATTCCAGGGTTTGCAGTGTGATTGGTCTCAGAAAATTTGCAAACATCCTGGTATGGGTTCCTTTGGGAGGAGATGGCTGATGCTACCAAGGGTTGCTCTATCATACTCTTTCTTACAGCCTTTTTCTGAGCCTCTGTTACTGGTCAGAGGTAGTGGGCTCATGAGCAGCTGTGGGCTTGGGTTGGGTCTTCTGGTCTTACTGTAGGCTTTTCAAATCTGTGGCTTTAATGTGAGTCCATGGAGATGACATGTTGGGCTGCCATTAGATATTGCAGAAGACTTCTGCAGTGCTGATTTATTCAACATTCCTACGATCAAAATCCAGACAGGGTAACCTGCTGTCAACTGGATGACGTTCCTTTCTGGTTCTTCTTCAAACTTCTCGTGTTGCTGCATGCAATTTTATAACAGTGGTGTTTCACCTGGGAGCTGGCAGTGTTCCACTGAGGAGTAAGCTGTTTGTTTTACTTTATTTTTCTTATGTTCTCTATGCTGCACTTCAGGGCCTTTGGCATGGAAACATGCTGTTAGAGTCTCTCTTAATTATTGTGGTGACCTGAGAGTGCTCCAGAGTTCTTGTCTCCATTCAAATGCAGAAATAATGACCTTTCTCAGATGAATGTTTTTGGGAAGGAGAGTGGACAGAAAGAGGTGTTCTGTGTGGACTGTAGGCAGCTGTTTGGAAGGATTCAAAGTGTTTCAAATGCTGTCTCAGTGGTTATCAGTGGGATTTTGCCTATTAGGAGTGTGTGGTCTTAGGTCACCTCTGCTGTGCCAGTGAGAGTTTGATGGATTATTGTGTGATGGGGCCAGAAGGTGGCACATAGCCCTTACAGCAGCGAGAATGACAGGCTATTAAAATCTGGCTGGTACATTTTTTGCAGGGTGTTGTGCTAGGGCTGCAGAGCTGCCTGGCTATTTTTGGTTGCTGTTTAGCTTTTTCCCATTCTGTGAGCTTCCACTGACATTAATGGAATCTCTATGCCTGGAACCTCAGGGACCACATGAAGAAGACTGGTGGAGAGGATCAAAGAGGAGAGGCTTTTTGTCTTGAGTGTCTGCTTTCAGATCGAAGGTGACAGCATAATGTTGGATTTTTGGTTCTACACCTAATGCAGAGCTCTGCCTAATTCTTAAAAACTATTTAAGATTGAGAGTTGCTTTATTACTTGTACTACTGGGGCAAAATAAATAAATTTTTAACTTTAAAAATGTAAACATGATCTTTCCTTGATAGATTTGGTTGTGGGCACTGTTATGACGTAGTCATTCTTCTTTTGAGATTTGCTGGCAGTGCCCACTCTCAGGTTATCTCTTTAGTCACTTTTTATTTTTGAGACGTATATATTTTATCTTTTCCACCCCAAGTTGCTGTAGAATTGCAGGAAAATGTGTGGCGACTTCTATATCACAAGGCAAAATATCAGTTCAGTTACTAATGGAAACAGATGCACCATGGTTTTGGCTTGGAGCTTGTAGGCTGTTTGCCCCATAGCTTTATAAGTTAATATTGTTTTTCATTATACTCAGATGGATGATTGCATCTTTGAGTAGGAATTTGCAGCCCACTGAAATCTTCTAACAAGTTTGCAATTTTAATAATACTTGTTTCATAAAATTCAAAAGATAATGAGATCATATCTTTCTTTTAACTGTTCAGAAAAACGTTTGTTACTGTTAATTTTACCTTCTTGATTTACTAGAGATGATAACATCTAAATATTCAAGTGTATCTTTGGAGTGGTGGAATAATTCATAACTGTAAATCAGCTGAGAGCATTTCTGAGTCTCCTGAATAGAATTCCTGCTCAATGTTGGCTTGGCTTCATACACTAGGATTGTTTTGGGAAGGAAAAAGCACTTATTGATCGCCACGGACTGAAATAAAAACCATCAACTTCAGATAAACCGTAAGTGGATGGTCTTCTTGTTGAGGCTTGACATGAGGGCTGTGAGCAGTGACTGTGCAGTGTCTGTACTCCCAAATCCCTCTATCCCACGTGGTGGAGCCTGTTGTGGGCAGGACAGGGCAGTGGCTGTGCCAGAGCTGCTCCAGCTGCCCAGAGAGGCCGGGCTGGTTCCGCCTTCACTCTGGAGGCACCGCTGTCGGCACAGGCTGGTTGGGAAGCGGTCGCCCACGGGGAAGAATCTTCTAGTTCATGACTGGTCCTTGAAGCCACACAGTCCATGTCCTCCTCTCATCTGTAGGATTTAATTGTAGCTTTAGGTAATATTTAGCAGGTGCTTTTGTTTGTGGCTTTCAGACAGAAATTAACAGTTTCTTGTTCCACTGACCTTTGACGTTCTCAGTTCTTACTCCAGTTGTTCTGCTATTACTCCAGTGCTTTTTTTAGCATGAAGGATAAAATTAAATTTGTAGCATTTTTCTCTGTTTTTGAGACAATTACCAAGAGGTGGGTTGTTATCTCCTGTCTTGCACGAAGCCATGAAACACAGGGTTGTGCAGCAGTAGCAGGGTTTGTGTAAGCAGCGCTGAGGAGAGAACTGATGAACTTGCTCCAGAGGTGTTGGTATTGGAGGCTGTGTGGCAAGTTTGTGCTGTGAGAGCTGGAAGTCAGACACACAGGAACAGACATGACAGGCTGTTCAGCACAGGTGACATGATCTAAAATGTCAACAGACCTTCAATTCATCCAGCAAAAAGTAACGGCACAGGTGAAGATGAGGCAGGGGTGTGGTGGATGATATTAAAGCAAATCTCTTGGCTGTCCTTTTGTGGTAACCCTACGTGCAGCACCTCCTGTTTTGGAAGCTTGTCTTCCGCTTTAAAAACTGTGGTAACTGGGGAGCTGAGAAGATGGGTGGTTTTGTTTGCAAATGGTCACAATGAACATTCATCCTTCTCAGTTTATTTCTGAGTCGTGCTGTAGCTAAGCTGTGGGAATGGATTGAATGTGCCATCCAAGCTTCTCTGTTCTCAGAGCTCATTTCCACAATACATTACCCTGATGGAAACTGTTTCCTGTTTTCTGCTCATCTCTCTTTCCTCCTACTTCTACTTTTCTGGTGCTGACCTCCAGTTTTTCTCCATACCCAGCCTGGTTAATATTAGAACAAGAGATTTTCATGTTGGTTTCTTTTTCCTCTGTAACATCTGTGCCAATCGTGCTGGGATTTTGTACCTTGTAAGTTCTCCCATCTTTTTTGTCTAACCTTGCCCGTTCTGTCCTGTGTCCCTGGAATCCACCTCTTGGTGCTCATGTCTCTGCAGTTTCAATTATGCACGTACATTCCTCAGGCAAGTGGAAGCTATTTTGGGATGCAGTGTGACTGAAATGCTGCACAGCTGAGTGGCCAAAATCTATTTTATGCGCAGGTGACTCCTCTGGCAGGGCTGTGTCCTGCAGAGGGGCTGAGCTGGATGCTGCCTAGGGAGCACATGAACTGCAGGAGATCTGGGATTCCCCAGGACTGAGCTCTGTGCCCAGCTCAGCACTTCAGCAGTGAGGGAATGGTACCCACAGCCATACTTATCTCTGAGCTATGCCTGGCAATCATCCCTGCCTTGGCAGGGGTAGGGACTTGACTTCCCAGGACTTTATAGTTGATGACTTTGTTGCTTGGTCTCTCATTTATTTTTGTTTTCCCAACCCTGATGGATTTTAGTGCTGTGTTATTAAAGGGTTTTGCTATTGACAACTGTGTCATTAACAGCAGTATTTTCAGTCTTGTTATTAGAAATACTTGCATCTTGAAGGACCTAGTGTTTAGTTAATTCAGCAGCTGGGAGTTGAAGGTACTAATTGCTTGTAAGATGTTTAGTCCTCGATTATAAATGCAAGTAGGGAATTAAAGACCTTCTCCACAGAACCAGAGGTTGTTTCAGACACTTTACAGAAGACTTTCAGTTTGCACTGTACCAGCTCTGCAAGAATAGATGTTTGAAACTATATTTGTGTTCATTATTCTTTCTGTTGAGGGTTTGTTGTGTCTGGGACACTATTTGTTGGAGCATTGGCTCAAGCCAGTGACAGATCCTTCCACATTTCTCCCCAAAATATTGGGACTACTACCAAGAAAGTCTAGCAGTTATTAACACAAAGGCCCTTGGCATCTCGTGGGGACAGAGTTGAGAAGTCAGGGAAGGTGTGATGAGAGGACTCAAAGACCAGGAAGCAATGAAACCAGCTGCACTCAGTGTGAAATGTTCACTAAGGAAATACAGTTTGTAGGAGAAGGCTACTATGTGGTTTCAGTGGAAGCACCCACTCAAAGAACAACTGCATTGATGGGATTTAATTTTATTGATTATTAAATGAAGGGATATCTCCTTTTAACCTTTCAAATAGGACAAGAATCAGCTCAATTACTCATTTTAATTAAGTTGTAAATATTTGATAACAAATTGTATTTTGAACTATGTTGATCATTTCACTAAAATAACAGCTGCAGTAAGGTTGGACATTGACACCTGTGCAGAGAACTGCCATGGGAAGTGATACTGAGGACTCCTCAATGTTGTGCTGGTAACTGCCTGGTTCTGATCTGTCTTGTGCCACCACTCAGTTGTGGGGTCATGAAAGTCATTTCACTTTTTCACGTTTCAGTTTGTTCATCTCTAAACCTGACAATTAAGGTGGATTGTCGTGCAAACCGACCCTGTGTTTCAGCAGCCAGCCAATAAGTTGGCTTTGGGGACCCAGATTTGCCTCAGCACATGGTTTCCATTCTTTCCCCCAACGACAGAAATCTTTTAGCCAGTGGAAGCAGTAGCCCCAATTTCCTTGACCTTGGATCTGTTTTCCTTCCCAAAGACTAGGATGAAGACCATTTATTTTTCTAGTAGTTTGCTCTTAGTACAGACTGATGTATTTCGTGTGAGGTGCTGAACTACTTCAGCTGTGAAGTATTTATAGTGTTGATGTGTGTAGTTGCCATCCTACCCTTACATGAAAAAAAATCCCTCTCTAGTTGGTTGTTCTTGATGTGGAAGTAATAAACAGGCTGGATCACTGAAACTGAAATTATACTGACCAGAGGAGGAAAGATGGAATAATTTCGAGAGCTGCCAGAGCCATGAGCCACCCCCTGTTTTTTTATGCATCACATTTAGTGTTTGGAGTCTGACCTGTAAATTGGCTGAAACCTGGAACAGGTTGCCCAGAGGGGCTGTGGAGTCTCCATCCCAGGAGATACTGAGGAGCCATCTGGACACAGTTCTGTGCAGCTGGCTCTGGGTGGTCCTGCTTGAGCAGGGGGTTGGACCTCCAGAGGTCCATTCCAACCTCTACCATTCTGTGATTCTGAAATTCAGAAAAGAGTATCCAGAGTGATGAGCTTGTGTTTCCAGGGAGAAAGTTCTAGTGCTGATTTCTTTTCCTTCCTATCATTCTCCTACCAACATGCTCTTAAATGAAAGCCCCATTCCTGCCATCTGCTGTGGCTCAAGGACTTCCCAGATAGAGCTTTGCAGGCCTTTATGGTTGAAAGATTGTTGTGGAGGAGCACTTTTGTGGCTGCTGGCTGGAAAACCCTCTAGGCTGAATGGCATTTTCCTGCTCCCTCACTGATCTGGAAGTGAAGGAAAGCTGCCACAGCTTTAATGGAAAGTACTGCACAGTCAGGAGAAAATTGACTGCCCCCCATGTTGCTTTGCTGTCTGCTGGTTTATAAATTGCAATGCTTTTCATTAAAAAAGAAGGGGGGAGAAAAGTGTCAGGTCTCTGTAGGTCCCAGATCATTAGCAGGATCAATTCCTTTTTCACTGCAGAGATCAGAGGCTACAGTCTTGCATAGCCAGAGCTTCAGTTCCTGACAGACCAAGCAAACAATGCAGAGGCAGAAGAGTGGTCTGTGGCTGCCTGAATTGCTGTGCCTGGATTTTCGTTGTGATAGAAGATTCTTTGGAGCCTGTGAAATGAATTCAGTCCCTTGCAGGATTGGGTCAGAACAGTCTCATCAGCTCCAGTTCTAGAAATGTTAAATCCCTTAAGTTGAGGCTTGCAGTGAAAACGATGTCTCGGTTACTTCAGGAAGTTGGTCATAGGAGATGAAACTTTCACCTCTGAAGGAGGGCTGGGAATAATTTGAAATCTTTTACGTCTGAAGGTGTGTGTTCTGGTGCTGGTATGAAGGAAATTTGGTGTGCCTCAGTCCAGTTCCACAACCCTTGGCCCACCACCAGTGCTGATATGGTTTGCAGCCGTGCTGGAGGTGCCAGTCTGAGAGCCAAGTGTATGGAACAGACTGAATTTACTTCTTAGTCATGGACGTGGTTGAGTCATAAACTTGCGTGTGCTCAGTAAACACTGTAACTGTTCGGTGAATAAATAGAAGAACTGATTTACAGAGGGTTGCAAGACTGCGCGTCACAAGGTGCCTTTCTACTATGACTAGTCCTGAAGTGTGGCTGTGAGCATCCCATTTAACCTTTCACTGCTTTAACTTCTCATCCCCTGCACAGTGGGATTCAGGGGGTTGTTAAAATTTGATTATAAATTGCTCTGTAATGCTACGTAGCACGAGGCATTCTCAGTTCTTTGCTTTCCCTCTCTAGGGTGGATACACGCGGTTTATACTCCAGTAGATTCTCTGGTGTTTGGTGGAAATATCCTGCATAGCTTTAATGTTCCCATGCAGCTTCGCATCTATGAAATTGAGGACAGAACAAGGGTAAGGATACTCGATTCTCTTTTTAACTGAGCAGTTCTTTGTGACTATGATCTGTCATAGTCTCTCCCTTGTATTCCCTTCTGACAAACAACAACTGATGGGATCTCCGTGTCAGAGTCGTTGAAACAAGAGGTAAACATGAAGTAATGAGACTTTCAAATGTTGGTTATTTTTAGTGGGATTTACTCATCTGCTTCCCACAGATGTGTCCCTTCTGTGTCTTTTGTCTGCCTGTTAAACTTTCACAAAACACCTTCCCTTTTGCACAAAAACACATTGCACTTTACAGACCTTTGTACCAGTATTTCTGGTAACCCTCTGCTTATCACCTCTCTGTGCACCCTGGGGATGGATACCTGAGCCTGGAGAACTGATGGCACTGGGCTGGTTCTGCTGCTCACAGCTGAATTGACAAAGCTGTGCAGGAGTTGTGTATGAAATGACTTTTTCTGTAATTGGCAGTCACTACAGTGACTTGATACCCTGCAAGAATTTCCTGGAACAGAGAGTTTGGGGTGGGACATTAATCTGAACATTGTGATATTCATCTGGCTGTAGCACCTACCTGATGGCAAGGCTGGGGGAGGTTACTGTGCCACCTCTTTGTTGGGAGTGACAGTTTTATCCTTGGTTAATAAACAGGGCACCTACTCATCATATCCTTTGAGTTTCATAAAGCAGCAGGATCTGAAGGAAGTGGCACTGTTTTAGTAGGCTGTTAAATAAGCTGTGCAAGGCCATCGTGGCATTCTGACATAAAAATGGACCAATGGGATGTGCAATCCAGATGGGGACTATTTTGGAAGCCTCACTCTGAGACAGCGCTGGCAAACCACTGACACAGGTGCCAGCTCTGGTGTTAATGGAGATTTGGGCTGGCAAAATGGCAGGAAATTGCAATTCTTCTTCACTAAAAAGTCTTAAAATGGTATGTTGTGCACATCAGTGCAGTTCACTGTTGTTCACCTCTACAAGAGGCACAGTTCTTGCTCCAAGTTGGATTTTACCCCAGATTGCTTTCTGTGCAGTGAGAGTGCATAGGCCTGAAGCAAATATAAATTGTTTTGAAGTACATCTCCGACTCAGTGGGAGGAAGGGTGTCCTCCCCCCAGCCTCCCTGGCTTCCCAGCGGGTACAAGGCCTGGTAATCTTCACATTGCAAAACAGTGGTGGGAGCGGTTGGTTTCCTGGAGTGACTTTAATGAAGAGAAGCAGAAAAATGAAGTCTTAGTGGAAGAGAGATGACAAAAGCTGAAATTTAGGGGGAATTAGAACAGAGGGAATGTGGCAGACAGCAGAAGTAGAGGTAGAGACCAGAGTGGATTCAGCCTGGCTTTGAACAGGTGAGAGTGTTCAGTGTCTTGAGAAAGTGCAGAGGGACTTGGACAGGAAAGTTACAGTGACAGAAGCAGGAAGGGGCTCACCGTGGCCTGGCAGAGGTGCTGGGCACAGGAAGGATTCCAGAGTGACTGTAAATAAGAACCAGCAATATATGCTGGGAGTACACTGCAGGTGTGCACGGGAGGGTGTGTTGTTGCTGGGAAGGATGCTTGCACAGGCAGCTCATGTAGAGAATGGAGGAGACTGGGAGGGAGGATCGATGCCAGAAATTAGTTATTTCCATTGAAGTCTTTGGGAAGGAAACGCTCTTTTTTCCTTAAGTTGAATAAAAACTGACCTTTTGTTCACACAGGACTTGAGGAACCCAAGATCACACACCTTGGGTTGTAACTGCTCAGTCGTGCTTCCTGTCAGGCCCTTCTCCTTGGGAAGCTGGGTGCAGCTTTGATTTTCTAAGCTTTTTATGCCAGCAGGCAAAAGTCCTTGTAACAGTCAAATATTTTGGTGACTTCTAGGAACTTACCAGCCAGTTACACCGAAATGCCTTTTCAAATTTACTGGCACCTGTGAGGAGGTTCTGGGAGTGGGGTATTTGCATCTTGAAAAATGTCTTGTCACCATTTATTGGGAAAGGGACACTGCAATATTTGGAAATCCCAAATCAGACCTTTGTTCTTGTCATTTTTTGTTTAAATTTTCTTTTAAGTCTGTGTAGTTCTTTATCATTTTCCTTGTAAAAATACTGGAGTGCTTTAAAAAACACCAATGAAAGCCAACAGCCCAGAATATCCACGACTTCACAGAAGCAATTTCAGCACTTGGATGTTGCTGCGTGCTGGCAACGTGTTACGCACAGTCTGTACCTGTGCTCACAAACTTGTGCTCGTGGGCAGATGTAGAAAATCAGAACTGTGTGAACAGTTGAAGAATAGCAAGAATTTCTGGACAGAAACAAAATAGAAGCCGTGCAGCTAAGGCATACAGAAGTTTGATAAAAGGCAGGAAAATCAATACTATGATTTAGAAATAATAACACTCCCCCCTCCAAACTAAAAATATCATGCAGGAATCTTGAAGGGGAAGTGGTTTCAAAACAGGATTCTGGTGTGTACTACATTATTTGCTTTGTCAATCAAATTTTGTCATTTCTTTGTTGAAATAATTCTATTCATACACTGGCTGGTCTGGCAGACTCAGTACAACGTAGTGCACCCAAATTTGCCAGTGTGAGCGTACTGCAAATGAGTTTCTCATCAGTATTGATCTTTCCATTGTGTATGGCACAGAAGTAAATTACATGATGTGATTGACAAAGTAATTTGCCACACTCAAATCAAAGTGTAATACAGGTGTGCTTCCCCTCTTCATTTTGCACAGGGCAATTTTATGGAGGTTTCACTGTGTTTAAACCTGCTATGTAATGTTTAATCATCTTTGATTGCTGATATTCAAAGTCATTTTTATGCTAGGTGCAGTTGTTATTGTCTTAGCTCAGACAAGAATAAATACAGGGTTGAAATGGTAATGCTGATTTACAGCCTGATAAAATTGCCTAGTTTATATACTTGTCATGCTTATTCTAGCTTAATTCCTCATACCCCTGGGAGACTTTTTAAGAGGGTTGTAGCCATTTAAAAATAGTTTTAAGGAGTAATAAAAAACATGTCTATTGTTGGAAACAGCTCCTAATGTGCAATTGAGGTAAACAAATATTCTCCAGCCTTACAGTTCGTAGAGACTCTCATTTTGCAGCCTGGCTTTCCTGGAGGCCAATTAACAGCCCGTCAAACAGGCCAAGCTGTTTAGCTCTCTGCAAGCCCAGCTTGAGGAACTGCAGAGCAGGGTGCCATGCAGGGATTCATCATTTGGCATAGGGGTGATACAGCTCTGTAGTACTGAAGAGGAAGAATGTGTCAAACTTACTCCCAATTCATCTAAATTTAACTGCATTAAAATACTGGAATGTGGTGGGAACAAGGGCACTCCAAATATATACGTAAGGTGGTCACTCACAGATGATGGTGTTTGCTATTCACTTGGTTTTCTGGAATGTAAGATAACATTTTAAGTGGCTAGATTAATTATTTTGTAAATAATCATAAATTGCTTTTCAATATTGTGCTTAGATTGATTAAACACAAGTGGAGTTTGTAATGATTTTAATGGGCATTGTGGATGAGAGTAATACTTTTTTCAGGAAAACGTGTGTCTTGCTTAGGGGTTTTCTGTTTTGTTTTTGGAGGGGTATATAAATCTCTAAAATAATTTCACTTTGAACTGAAGAAATGGATCATATTCCAGAGAGGATTTTTTTCTTGCTGTACAGGAATAATTTTTTTTTTTTTTCAGTGGATTGTAAATTATTAATCACAGAAGTTAGAGCTGGAAATGCCTATTAGATGATCCGGTGTATTTCCCTGCTGGTGGGGAATTTAGTCCTCTGGCAGTGTCTGTATCGGATATTACACTTCAAACTCATCACAGAACATTTTTAATTTTTTCCTTCTTTCTCTTATTCCTCCCCCCCGCCCATAAGAGTTCATTTGACTATGAGTGTACAATGGAAAGAGTATGGACATGCACATAATGCAGTTCACATCCGTCATAATTAATAAATGTGCAGGGATATCATAAAGAGCGTATTCCTCTATACTTTTCCATAAGGCAAACTTAAAAAGTTTTTAAAGCACTGTTAGAGTCTCTTTACTGGCAGAAGGCCCTGCAGATCTCTGCACAGTATCTCTGTCTACAGATGGTAGGGAGAGCTCTTCCTTCTGAAGGTTTGTAAAAGCAAAGCCTTCTCGGGCAAACAGTGGATTACAGAGGCATGGAGGGATTTGCTGTGGGTTGGAACATTGATAGCGAGGCAATTAGGAACTCAAATTGAATATTAAAGATTGATATACATAATGGGAGCACTGCATGCATTACTGCCTTGTCTTTCACATTGAATTAACATTGGTAACAACTAAATTTGGTGAAGCTCAGAATCTGTCAACAAATGTTGAGCAATGATGTCTTTAATATTCCCAGGCATGTGGCTGAAAACCTTTTGAAGGCTGAGGGGTGGAAGGCGGCTTCCTGTTTGTAAGTCAATTCTTTGCAAATTTTGTTTCCTGCAGTGCTCTCTTGGAAAAATTTGAGTTCCTTTATTAGCATATATTTTAGCATGGATAATTTCCCCTGTGTTCCCTAATAGTCATAAGTGACTTGATCTCTTCTCTATGACAAATAACTAAACTAAAGGAAAAATTTTCTTCAATGCAAAAAGGCCCTGGGGTTAAATGTTCTCACATTTAGGGGGTTGTTGTTTGGTTGGTTGTTTTTTTTTTTTCCTTTTCTTTTTTCCCTTCTTTTTTGGTATGTCTGCTTTGTAACAAACCACACAGGGAAACATTTGGAAAGGTGCAGCAGTGCTGGATGCATGACCTGTAGCAACAAGCAGTTCAGATTTGCCAGCTGTATTTGTGTTGAATTTAAGAGATTTTAACTTCTGAGAATTGCCATGGAGTGTTCAGTCCTGCAGTGTGATACATCTAGTGTGGCAATACAGAATATTTTCCCTTCGTTACATTTTGTTTTACTGCTAAGAGTGTTTGCATTTCCTGTGCCCTGGGAACAGAGGCAAGTTCTTTGGCTGTCCACCTTGGGGACAGTTTTCAAATGTGGGCATTCCAGTAAGTCACTGATCTGCTCAAGTGGATGCTTTGATCACCATGCAGGTGTTTGGACAGTGCCTGCTTTGCAGAGCTGAATTGGAGGTTGCAGGTGCTGGGTTAGTGGTTCTGTTTAGACTTTGGGCTTTTGGCTGATCTGAGGTGGGTGGTGTTTTGGTTTTTTTCTGAGATAATGCTCCTTTCTGGTGCAGTCCAGCTTTTCACTAAAGTTGGGTGCCCACCTCTGGGCTTAGGGAGCAGTGAATATGCAGAGAATGATTTAAAGCAGCTCCTGTAATCCCAGTGCAGTGCATGCACCTGAGCCTGCAAAATGCAGATTTCTGTGCCACCAGGAGAAAGAGGTGTACAGTGTAAGTACAAGTGCATGCAAGATGCATGGCATCCATTTTTAACAAATCACAACAAATACACATATCTTCCTGCATTTTAGGAGCTTCCCAGATCCTTCTTTGGTTCAGTGACCTTCTACAGATAGAAAACTGTGTTGGAAAGGAAGGAAACCCTCTTTGTTTTCTTTTGAATCTGAAATACTCTCACAAATAACTAGTGTTGGAGAATTCAGCTTTTTGTGTGAGAACAACAGGTCTAAGATGTAAGAAAAAGTACACAGCTTGACAGGATCTTTTGTCAAAATCCTGCTTTTCTCTTCTTACTCTGTTTGTGGCAAAAACTAACTTGCTACCAAAAGGTAAAACCACATAAGGGATTTTTACTTTAATGTGTAGTTATCAAGAATTTGTGTGTTCATTTGTTTAATCAAATTGTTGAGACAACCACAAATGAAAAAGATGAATTTCCTGCTTGACTCATTTTAGGTAATGTTGCCATTTTGATAAAAATCCTGTGATAGTGTTTAGGAGATGAAAACCCACGCCTTTATTTTAAGTTTTAGTGACTAACATCTGTATGTGACCACCCTATGTTTATACAGCAGGTAAATAATTCCGTAGGGGCCATCCATCAGTTTCATGATTTCACAAGAACACAAACCCTCTCCTCTCCCACCACCCCAAGAGGATACAAATTAGTGAACCAAGAAATGATGCTGTCGTGGCAGGCAGGCTGGCTCCTCATTCCGTATGCTGGAGGCATTCAGCTCCCTGCTCCCACCCTCTCCCCTCCCCCTCCTCACACTGTTTGTGCTCTTGATAACACGATGGGAATGATGACTGGCCCTTGTGCTGCAAACTTCTCTCCCTTCCCCATGGACTGACAGTGTTGATCTTGCTTTCAGGTGCACGCCAAATTCCGGTATCCTTTCTACTATGAAATGTGCTGGTATGTTCTGGAGAGATACGTGTCCTGTGTGACCCAGCGCTGCCACCTCAGCAAAGAGTACCAGAAAGAATCAATGTTAATTGGTGAGTGAATCCTTTGAGTGCAGATTCAGAACTGATGCTGGCACCTCAGGCTAGCTGCTGCTTTAGTTTCTGCAAAGCAGATTATAAATTGAACTGGAGAACTGGAGAAATTCTAATGAATTGTTTATTTTGGGGTGGGGAAGATTTTTGACTCTTAAGCATTTCCATGAAGTATCAACCTACTTTGAATTATATTTATTGAACATTCCCTTAGCAAGTGGATCCCAGAAAAAGAATTTTTGGATGTGTTTGTTCCTTGGTTTCAGTAATGTTAGTGTTGGGATGATCTGCCGAACAGTTGAGGATTTACTGCCATGTCCAGCACAGTACCTCAGTAGCCAGAAATGGGTGTATTGCAAATGTACTCTGGTGAGGTGGATATTTAGTCCTTTTGTAGAGCAGCTTCTCTACAGAACATGCTGTGGTCACTAAACCTTCTTTCTTTCTCTTCTCTTTTCCTTAAATTCTCCTGTAATTCTCTGGTGACTGAGTTCTAGTTCTGCAGAAAAACAAACCCAAGAAAACACCTACACACAAATCTCCATGATCTGTAACCCAGGTGCAGAGAGGTCAAAGAAACCTTTACAACAAGAGCTGAAAATGGACCAGAGGAGAGACAGACAGATGTGCCTGAGGCATTACCTTGGCACTGGTGTGAGCTTTGCATCAATGTGTGACAATCCAGTTGTTGCTGTGCTGAACTGCCCTCTTTTTCCTCCTTCTGATGGAACAAGGTGGTGGGCCATGTTCCCTCTGCTTTTAAGCACAGAATAGCTGAAAATAGCACAAGCACCAGCTAAGTCTTAACTGATACGTGTTAAGTGTGGAGGAGGACTAAAGTATTTCTGTGCCTCCTGCTCCCTGAGGTGCCACTCGGAGTGAACCTGGCATGGCTGGCACTGCCCCAGGCTCTGGACAGAGGAGGGAAATGTTCACCTACGACCACAGTTCTTACTAGAAGGGATTGAAGAAGTTATGGGCAGGTGTCACTCTCCAGTGAGTTTTACTGACCAAGAATAATTTGACGGGGCTAACAGTCTGTGTAGATAGGCCGGGGGAGTTCCTGGGGTCACTGGGGATTTGGGTGTTTCACATTTTAGCTCTGAGACCCTGGTCAGAAAGGTTAGTTAAGCAGAAATTCTGTGTGCAGAGGAATTTTTCTCATAAGATCATCCTAGAGGAGGAGAGGATGAATTAGCCCTTTGGATCAGCTCTTCAGAAAGCGGTGATGAAACTGATAACTCCATTCTTTGGAAAATAAGGAACAATCTCCTGTTGTCCAAACCACTGGCATGGAAAGAGGCTGGTCCTGCAGGCAGGGCGGGGGTGCCAGATCAGCGACGTGTAATTTCAGAACAAATTAGATGTGGAGAGTGGATGGTTCAGGATATTGAGATGGGACCTTTTCCAGCTAAATCACCAGTGTGAATTCCAGCCCAGCTCCATAATTACCGATAATGGTTTGGTGATCCCCACGAAATGTGCCTCAGTCCAGTTAGCTGGGAGATATTCCAGCCATATCAAAGCTCGCTGGGAACTATAGATGTCCACTGTCTACAGGGAACAGGACTGTTTTGCATGACCAAAGAGTGCCAGCTGCAAAGGCTTCAGGAAAAGGAGCCTGGCTAATTGGAAAAGGGTTTGGTGGTGACTTTGTCAGGGTCTTGTGACCTATGGTGGCTTCAGTTGGTGGCAGAGACAGATGCATACTTTTGTTTTGTCAGAAACCTGGGGTTTTGTTTTTATTTCTTAGCAGAAACTTAACCTTAAACCAATTATTTTAGTGGAGGTTGTGGTTCGAAAGACCAGGTCTGCTATACCGCTGGATCTTTCACTTTGGCATTTGCCAAATTCAAAGGGGTAAAGGTACATTATTTACCTTTACAAAGCTGCATTGCTTTGTTCTGTGTGAGTAATACTGTTTCCAGTGCTTGCTTTGCTTTTATTTTAACTGGTCTGTGTCCAGCCTCTTGACTCGAACCTCTGTGAACTGTAATCTTTGAGTTAAACTGGTTTGTTCTGTGGTGTCTGTATCTTGATATTGTTCACTTGCTGAGGGATGGGATATCCTAAAGACACCAGTGTTCCAAACCCTACCTCTTTGTTTTTAAGCTTTACTTCAGAGCTGTAAAGGTCCTTAAATTGTCTGTTCCTTGGGGACTTCTCTATCTGCAAGCAATTTCTTGATTTCCCATGAGGGAGTATCCCTTGACAAAGAATTTCCCATTATTCTCCTTAAAGAGTAATGAAGCAAAGTACTTAACTTCTCCTCAAACCCCTCAGTAGATTTAATTGTCTTCTGTCCTTCTTGGTTTAAGAAAAAATTCTTCACATACTTGTATTCATTTTCAGAAATTTCTCTTGAATAATCTAAATGTTTCTCCTACTTTAAAAAAATAATTTCCTTGACATGATTTGTTGTAAATGTCTACTTTCTGCCTTTCCTTTTGGGTGCTAGAACTGGCTATTTTTCACCCTCGAGTTGTGCTGCTTTCTTTCCTTATGTAGCTTCTGGTGCAGTGGTTGTAGTGGATCTCTGAAGTTAAGAAAGTGATTATTAGTTGAGGAGACATCAACCAGAGAGAGCGCAGGACACTGCCCACAGTCTCTGGGATTCACAAGGGAGTAGTTTTCATAGAATTGGTGGAGATTCTGTTCTCCTGCGTAAAAAAAAAAAAAAAAAAAATTACTATGTTGATGAAGAGCATCTTTGGAGAACACAGAAAACTGACTTCATCAGCAGTTGGATTTTAAGAATGTCTTTAGACTTTTCATACTGTGTTTTTATAACATAGTATTTATTTGCTTTGACATGAAGGCTGTTAAATTCAGAGTGACTTTAAAGACATTGTCTACTCATGAAAGTGTATTTGTGTGATTGTGTTGTGATACCTCTGTCCCAATACTTGTATGCCAGTGTAGCAATTTATAGTGTTCTTTGTATTTCTGTTTTCTGAATGTCTCCACTCACAAAACTTCAGACAGGAAAAAACCCCACCTCTGTGGAGGCATGGCTGAAAACTGGAGTCTTCCCACTCCCTAAATAAAAACGTGAGTCCAGCTCTAAATGAGGTGGAAGATGATGGCCGTGGCTTCCTCCCCCATTCCGCAGGCCCAGAATGAATTTCCAGGCCGTGTCCTCCCAGGCAGTGTGTGAGGCTGTTCTTTCTCAGATCTCTCCCAGGAGGGCAAACACTCAGGGGAATGACGACATGACAGCAATCACAAGCTGCTGTAAAAGCACACAATCTCTTTTTCTCTTTTCTTTTGCTTGTCTCTCTCAGCTGGGACATTTGTCCTGCCAGCTGAAATCAGAAGAGAGCCTGTTTGGGTTTCCTACTAGATTTGAACGTGTGCTGTTTTTCAGGATGGATATGTCTTCATTATTTTTACTCTTATCATGAATGAGTCTGTACTGGATGTTTTCAACCACAGTTGACCTTCAGTGAGATAGGGATGTTGAGAGTGAGCTGACAAAGAGTAATTGGGAGAAGATCCTGGGCTATCAGAGACGTGCTTTCTCTGTAGCCTGCAGCTTTGAAGATTCCCATTGCTAAAATTTTAACAGGATGGCTCTAACTGTATGTTAAGCCTGATGGATATAGAAAATATGCCCTCTGGCACAGTGAAGGAGCCATGTCTTTTTTTTCCCCTCTTCTCAGGGGATAGAATAGATTTGCTTATGATAGACAGGTACCTCAGTATATTGAGTGGTTCCTGTGTGGGGTGCTCCATGCAGTGATACATTTCCAGTATGCTCAGGGTTTTTCTGCTAATGAAAATGTCATTGTTGTCTTTAGCAGACTGATAGCAACTGCTGCTCCCAAGTCACAGTGTCAGGGTTGGGAGCTGGGAATGGCAAGGTAGACACTACACACTGGACTGTTCTAAAGAGTTCAGAATGGTTTCATAATTATGCCTGACCCCCATGCCTTTCTTTTAAGTTCTGTAATACAGCAAGTTGCTTTTCAGCAAGGAAAGAAACTGTGTATAATTATTGTACAAGTGGATAACTGTGGGGAAAGTTAAGCGATCTGCCTAGAACCACAGGGAAGTGAACTGCCATAGAAAAAAAAGATTTCTAATGCTCTGTCCTGTGGTCAAGTCTGTGCTGCTCCACCTCTTGACTGAGCTAGATCACAGAATGGTTTGAACGAGCTGGTTTTATTTGCTTTGAGATGAAGGGGATGAAGGTCTTTTTGCACTAAGTTGTGTGGGAGCCTGGACTGGATAACCCCTCTGAAACTGGGCTTCAGACCTGGGACTCGCTGGTGCATTGACTCAGAAGAAGAAACACAGTTGAGCTGAGCAGGAGCTGTTTCCCACAGAGAGACTTTAGAAATCAGAAACCTCCAAGTCAGTGGAGCCCTGGTAATACAGTGCTTAAAATGCACTTCTCAACAAAGTAAATGCAGATTATGCTTATGTAGGGCCTCAGCTCACAGCACAGTAACTCTGTCAGACAGTGTTTTCATTGAAATGAATAAATAAAAATCATGGCATGTTGCATTACAACAAAACACTTGAAAACACAAAATTGAATCTCCCTCACCTTGAAGTTATCCTTCCATTATTGATTCCCTTGGCGCTTTTTTATTTTTTTTTCTTAGATTAGCAGCAGTAGCAGACAGTTGTTGTGTTTTGAGAGCAGCCTGTGAGAGCAGCCTGCTCTTAATCCGGTGGTGCACCAGCACTTTAATCCCTTGGTGCTCCAGAATAGCCTGGTACACTCCAGGTTAGCAGCAAGCCCTGTGCCCAAGGGGAACGTTAGGCAAGGCACGAGGTGACTGCCAGGCATGCAGAGAACAGGGCACTGCTTTGGCGGTGGTTTGTTTGGGGTTAGATGTGGGTTGTGTTTGCCTGTCCCTGCCCAGGTGTGGCTGGCACAGCAGGGCTGCCTCGTGCCGACAGCCGGTGGCAGGGACGCGGTGGCAGCTGGCAGAACGGAATTGTTGGCCCCCCTCCGTGTGCCGGCTTCTCGTGGGAATAGGCCCTCACTATGCTCTGGTGCTCCACTCCTCTCCTGCCTTTTGTTTCCATAGATTAGAGCAAGAGACAAAAAGTGGAGATCTCTCTTGGAAGCTTTTTCTCCTCACACCAGAGCATTACTTGGAGTAAATTATTCACACCTCCATAACGTGATCTCCCTCGTTTTCTTTAGGCCTTATTTACGCTTGTGATTTGCCCCAGTTACAGCCATTAGTTCCTGTTCAGCAGAGCTGCAGCATAGGAGGACAGAAACACGATTTTCTTTGTGCAGATTTATACCACTTTCTGTTAATGACACTGTCCTGGCAGCGTAGGGATGTGTATCTGCTTTCACCCTCTCCTGTTTGATGCCAGATCACTGGCGTTTTCTCCCATCTAGGCTGGGCTTTGTGCTTCAGTCAGTTGTAAAACAGCTCACCAAGGCTGTGTGGCTCAGAGAAGGGGCTCCAGCCCTGGATCCGAGAGCCTGGATTCTGATTCCTGGTTTTTCCCTAGATTTGATGTGTGACAATGAGCAAATCGTGCTTTCTCCCAAGCATCTGTTTCCTCAGTTGTAAAATGGGAGAATGACATAAGCTGATTATGTAGCCTTTGAGGTGGGTACGTGTGCTTGCTACTGTGGACAAAGGAAAAAAGAGTGTGAAATAAAAGTTGGATAACTGAGTGGGTTTTAAATGTTCTGGTTAAGATATTTTCTAATCTTGTTTATTTTTCTAAGAGAAGTATGGGGGTGTATTAGCACAGAGCAGAGAGGAGGAGCTGCTTTGGAGTGCTGATGCCACCACCTCAGCACACAAAATAATCTGTGAGGCTTTTTTGGAGGGTTGCAGGGAGGAAGTTACCTTGCCCTGTGGATGGAGCTGGATTGGGCTGCACCCTGCCTTGCTGATAGCTGGTATTTTCTTTGACTGCCATCTTTTCACAGGCATTTCAGCTTAAACTTGCTTTTCAGGAATCATTTCATGGCCATTTTGGTTTTGAGTAAAAATGCAAGCCTGTCTGTAGGAGTAGACCAGACAGAGATGCTGGATGTTTGCAGACCCTGTAGCAGCAGCATACTTGCCCTGAGAAGTGTGAGGTGACCAACTCGTATCTCTGGGGCAGTAACACATAGAGCTGACCTGGCCTTGCAGAGTTTTTATTGGGAACTGCAGAGCTGAGCAGCCAGGCAGGCTGAGCAAGCTGCCCTCAGACACTGCCACTGCCTGTGGCATCTCTGGTACCCAGCTGACCAATGTGTTTGTGACAAGATGGTACAGACTGTGCACGAGACAAGGAGCTTCTCTGTGATCAGGAGGAATTCTCCAGCTTGGAACTGGGCTCCAGCACTTGTTTTGAACCTCCCTGTTTAACAACCGGATGCTGAGCTTTCTCATTAATGTCCGTTTAATCCTTCCTTAAGCATGGTTCACGCTGTCCTAATCCAAAGCTACTGCACTGCAAAGCATGGAAGCTGTGAAAGGAACTTTTCATTAATTGCTCTCTCACTTTTTCTGTGTGACTCCTGTTTCCTTCGCAGTGTGTTTTTGTTTGCAGCTTGATCTCATACCCATTTGAGCCAGTAATAAAATTCACATTGACTTAACTGGGTGTTGCCAGTGTTAACTTTATTTTCCACAGAAATTCCTGCTGTTGCTAGCCTGCATTCAATGTTGTTCACTTAGTAAGGGAAATTGTGTCTAATAAATAAGAAAAGATGTGTGCTTGAGGGAACCATGGCCACTGGTTTCCTACATTGCTTTCACTGTTTGATTGCACAGAGTTGGGTAACAACTGGGGCTCTTAGGGGGAAGTTAAGATTAATAGTTCTTTAGACTCAGAAGCTTGCCTTTAAATTTTCTTGAGAAGTACCTAGAATGTATTGGGAATGGCATTAAGAAAACCAGTAGCATGTAGCTGTGACAGTCCCTGTGTTTCTCAGTGTGTTTTGTCTTGTTGTCGTAAAATAAGCACAATTGAAATGCTCTGTCTCAGAAGAGCAATGAGTATTCATGCACTAACAACTAGGGGTTCTTGTTTTATCAACAGTTAGTTGCTTGCAGAGAGGAAAAGTATTGAGGAGTTGATTTTGTGCTGTGCAGGGTTCCTGGAAGAATGATGATGTACAGCATTTTAACGTGCTTTCTCCCATCATTTCCCCCTCCTCCTTCTGTGCTAACTCTCCTCCTAAAGCTGTAAAGCTGCCGAATCTGGTCTTTTTCGGATTTGTGGGAAAATTAATTGTGTGTGACTTAAGAGCTCTGCCTACTCCTAATTGAAGGCATAGAGGACTGAAGCTTTGAAGAAAGCATAATTTTTCCCTAAATGTTTCCCAGTCATTTGAACTGAGTAGATGTTAATGAAAACCAGCATTAAAACAGACAAACAAGCGCCCCCTCAAAGAAAAAAAATTAAAAATCAGCTGAATAAAGCCCATTCCTGTCACATACTCACTAAACCATTCTCCAGTGCCCTTTGAAATAGGCAGCACCTGGCCCCAGTGGTACAGAAGTGCTTCAGCTGTGAGGTTACAGTGGGTAAAAATTCAGCATTCTTTTTCTAACTTTCAGATGCAAAAAGAAAACGCAGCACAGACAGCTACTCATCAGATTCGTGGTTAGACATGGATGAAGAATCTTGTGATGCCCATCTCCAGGAGGAGAAGGATGACAGCTTGGATAAGAACTCCAAATCCTTGGTGGATGGCTCCTCCTCACCCAACAGCACACACTCGGAGGGGAAGGAGGCTGCAGGGAGGAAACAAAAAGCCACAGTAATGAGGTACCTAAAAAGAACTTTGTCTAATGAGTCAGATGACAGCGTAAAATCAACGACCCCGACGGACTATCCCAAAACACCCACGGGGTCTCCAGCTACAGAAGTTTCAACCAAATGGACTCACCTCACAGAATTTGAACTGAAGGGTTTAAAAGCCCTGGTGGAAAAGCTTGAATCTCTCCCAGAGAACAAGAAGTGTGTTCCGGAAGGCATTGAAGACCCGCAGGCTCTCCTGGAGGACATGAAGGTGGGTGTGATAATTTGCTGATCCACACAAACTCTGCTCTGTGGGCACAGAAGTCAGCAAGAGAGCAGAAAGCAAAATTCTGCTGCAAAAGGGTGGCAGCTTGTGTGTGGTGACCAGCTCATGTCAGGCTGCTCTGCCACAGACAGGGAAATGATTCCTTGAACCAAAGCTGCCTCTGGTTCCTGTTTACAGCCAGATTTAAGTGACACAGTCCTTTCTGACTGTTACAGTAGTGGCCAAAAGTTTATATCCTCTCATAATTCAGCACTTGTTATGTTCCACGTGTAAATATTATACCTCAAAAAGTCTGTTTATATTTATAGTCTTAATCAGCCCTTTTTGGTCTCGTATCTCCCTGGCGTACACCTCATTAGCTGACACATACAAAATGTAAATACTTGATTGCAGCTCAGAAGATAGATTGTCTAACACTTCCAGTTGCTTTTTTTTCTTTCACCTTTTTCATTTTCCTTTCCTCCATTGCCCTCTATAGGTTGATAATTATTCTCCACTGGTACAATATATTGGTGTTGGAGATGGTATGAGGAGTGAGTGCTCACTAGTGACACAAATTCTCTGTAGATTTAATGTCTGTGAACAGTATGGGTCTTCAATTACATATTTTCTATACACAAGAGCTCTGTAAGGCACAATCTGAGGGGAAAAACACATGTTTATGTGGTAAATGGGGAGGGGGCCTGTACTTTTTTAGTGCAAGTGGTGTAACAGCTGCTTAGAAAGGCTTCAAAGCCAGTTAAAAAAGGCTGAACATGTGCAGTGCGCAGTGGAACCATATTCCCTGATCTTGGAGCTTGGAACTGTGATACACTGCACTCGTGCTGGTAAACCACAAGAGCTCAGAAATTCTCTTCTTGCAAAATCAGCCACTTTGTACATGAAAGTGGACACACCTGCTCAAAGTTGTGGATGTAGATTCACGAGCTTGCTCTGGGATCAGTCATCTTCTAACCAGAAATCAAAATAAAGCCTCAAGACCAGGAGTTGAATTTGTGATGAAGCAGAAAGAATGGTCATGTTACTTCTCTGAGCTTGATGCGCTGAGCTTAATTTTCACTTAAAAATCCAGAAAGGGGTGCAACATATAATGGCTGGTGCAGATGTTCTGAGTGGGATCCTGCTCCCTCTTTTGATGACATACTCCAGAGTGCTGTGAGACATCTCCCTAGAACACGGCAAGGTACCATATGTGAATCTGGCTTAAAGCTCTGTGTGGGAGTTTCTGTTTTCTTATTCCTCTCCAGAGCAGTGGATGCACTGACTACAGAGATGGAGAACTACAAATGGACATTTTAAAAAAAGGCCAATAGCACCTTTTGGTGATGCTGTGCTGTAACTGGTATTAAGTGAGCACCTGCCAGTTTATTGTGTGGAGTTCAATGTTCCATTTCCTTTGAAAACTGCCTGCTTCTAAACTTTCTGTCCTTGCCAGCACACGCTGTAACCATCAGGATATAGCCCAGCATCTGGATACTGATGGTTCCCTGCTGGTTAAAGAGCCCATGACCACATCTAAACATCAGACACGCTGCAGGATTGTTTTCTCTGGAATCACCTCTGGATGTTTGGCCAGTCTGTGACTGATTAGCCAGAGCAAGACCTTTTTAAAACCATGTTAACTCAAACATCTTCTTGAACAGTGTCTAAAGAGCTACTAAAGAACTTTCTCACCCATCTTTTTTACAATATTGGCCCACGTATAAGCCAGCCCCCAATTTTCAGAGTGGGACTCAGTATGGCAGAGTAAATTAATTAAAGCCCATACAGTCATCTTCCTCCATCACTCCCTGTGGTTGCACAATCCACTTCCAAGGTGCTCTGAAGGAATGGGAGCAGTTTGGGGTAGTTGAGTACGTTTTTTCCTCCCAGGTCAGGAGGGGAGTCCAGGATTCCCAGCACAGGCCTTTTCTTTGCTCATCAGCAAATTGTCACAGGCAGCCCCTGACAAAGTGTGTCCCATTCCCATCTACTTCTGGGACCCTGGATGCAACAGCCCATCACTCCTTTCTGCCGCTGTGTTTGTTGATGTGGTAGAGAGCAGTGCAGTGGAGCCAAAGCATCTGATCTCCTTAGAGCATGAGGTTTGTTTTATTCACTTTATTCAGCTTCAAAAAAAAATAATCAAACCCAAGTGTGTGTGTGTGTGTTTAGAGCTTTTACCTTCAAAGGATGGCGCGTGCTGAGGGAGGAGTTGCCAAGTGACAGATTTTAGTCCTCTGAGCATGCATCCAGCATAATGGTCCTTGCAGGATCCCTGTGTTCTGTGGTGTAAGGATGCAGCTGTTCCATCCTGGCTGTTCCATCAGGTACTGATGTTCAGCCCCTCAGCTGAACACAGTGAGTGAATGTTCCCTTGGGGTTCCCAGGGATCCTCACCCTGTGCTCCAGATGTGGTAATGGATGAGCTGTTGTTACCACGGGGAACTGGGGTGCAAAGAGATTAAGATAAAAGTATTTTTGGATACTGGCTTTACGTACCACAGAACAGTATTTAACAAGGATATGTGCAAAAGATGATTTTAATTATATTGAAACTGTAGTGGCTTAACATTTCTGAAGAGCAGGAGTTCTGATCTTTAGCATGCAGATCCCAAGCCAGGCATGAGGAAAAGCAGGAGCACACAATTCATGACAGCCTGTGGAAACTTGACTTAAAAGATTTGCCCTGTACCACATAGAGACATAATGGCAGAGGAAGAAATACAGTCCATTTTCCAGAATGGTATTTATCTCCTTGACCACTGAATCATGTTCCCTCTTACTTTGCTACTAATTTTCCAACCTGTACAGATAATAACGTGGGGGTGTTGCTGATAGCGTCAGCAGTGGAGTGAGCAGAGGCCTGGCCCCTTTACCTCACCCTGATGAATACCCCGAGCACCAGTCAGCTGTGTGACTGAATGGAGGCAGGAATCCTGCAGGAGCTGTGTAAATGACCCATGCTGTGACTGTATTTGGCTGTATTAACAAGGTTTATTTCATGGGCAACCCAACTTTCGGGCATGTGATGTATTAATAATGTGTCCTATTAGAAGTATCCTTTTAGAGCACCCATTTCAGAGTTATTTTTAACAAATGCATAGTGAGAACATGCTCTGACAAAGTCTGGAAGCTCTTGCTCTGCTTGGAAAGTCTTAAACAAGTTTCTTCCTGAAGCAAATAAATCAGCGTTTATTGTAGCACTTTTATTTCTTAATGAAATACACTCAGGAACTTTTTTTTGTATGACAGTCAAGTCTGTGCTTCAGGAAGATAATTAATGTTTTCAGAAAACAGGATATGGATAGTTAAACTAGAGAAAGGAAACAATTTTATTCAGTGATGTGAAGTTTCACAGAACTAATCGGGGTAGCTCACAAAGAATCCATGCTTTCCCAGCTGAGCAAGAGCACAGTAAAGGATGGGTGACTGGATTACTGCTCTCAGTGGTAAATAAAACCACAGCTATATACAGCTATTTAATGTCAAGTAGGTGAGACTTTCTGAAGTAAAGTAATTTATTTTCCTTATGAGAAGGGAGACTGAAAACTAAACTAAGCCTGTGTAAATTCCTTACACATCATCTGAGCTCCAAACTAACTGTGCCTGTCTGGTGGGGACACAGCAATCCAAAAGTGCCAACTGCTGCCTCTGCAGATTGAGCACCCATTTATCACCATGATCAATGGAGTGCAGCAGCACAAGGGAGGCTTATTTGCAGAGTGGAACAGGCCTCACTTGGAGAGCAGGTCAGTTCTTCCCTCAGCCCAAACAGGGAATTAAATCCCTGCTGGCTGCAGCAGTGCTGGGGTGGGCTTATGCATGAAGAAGAGAATAGAGAGGTCACCATCGTACTCCTTGGTGTACTTTACACCCCACATCACAGGACAGGTAAAGCTGAGCAGACCTTTGTGGAGCCCACATTAAACACACTGCCAGGGATACTCACCTGTGTGCAGCCTCTGATTTCAGCACATAACATTTCTGTGTGTTACCAGCAGGATGGTAATTCCTCTGCTGCTGTTGGGGAACAGGATTGTGAGATTTGCCTCTTACTAATGCCACAGACCTTCCCCACTTCAAAGCAAAAACGTTGCCCTTCGTCAGAAGGGCCTGTGGAAGTCCATTAGAGCAGAAGAAACTCAGTTTGAAGAACAGAGGTTGTCAAATATCTGCAACTCCTTGGCAGCAGGAGAAGATTCTTGTGCAAGACAGATGATATCTACTGAAATATGTTCTTACTTTTTCTTGCCAAGAAATCTTACCCCCTTCTCATTCTGATGACAGAAAAAAACCTCCCTCTACTGCATGCATTTCAGGGGAGTCGTTCCTTGCTGTGCTTTTGAAATTAATGGCTAAGCTGAATTCTTACATAGTTAATCAGCTTCTTCCCTTCATACCTGCTGTTGTCACCACAGCCCTCAAGTGTAATGAATCGAGCCGCGTTGTGCTGGAAGAGCATCACGTTGTTCCTCTAACTGGAGCCCCATGGCTTTTCTTTAAATCTGCTTTTTTTCTTGTTTTTAAGCAGGTGAACAAAACCCTGCCTCCCCCAGTCTGTTGTGAGCTGACACTTGATGCTCCAGTCAGCGCAACTGTGGCTGTGCTGCGGCTCTGCTGCGTAGACAGCCGTTGTTTTCAGCTGCCTCAGATGATAAGCTGCCATAGTTTTACATTTCTCCTTGGATAATATTTTCACGTGATACATATGATAACAAGAAACCTTCATTACCTTGCCAAGTTCTTGGAATATACTGTGCTTTCCATTGAACTCCGAGTCTCTGACAGTCGTTAGTGGAAATGTTAAGGTTTTCTGTCTTACAGGCTTTCAAACCTAAGAGTAGCAAAGTAAAAAGGGATTAATTTATCCTTTGTTTATGGCTCTCAAGCTGCCTCCTTGTTCTCGAGAATTTTGGCTTTGCAATGAGAATACAAAAGAGCTCTCAGTTTTTAGGACTGAACTTCCAGAACGTGGTCACAGCTCAGTTAATGCAGTGATCTCTCTCCAAATAATAAGGACATGAGAAAAGAGGTGCTCACTTCACCTCAGCTCGGCCAAGAGTTAATTTGCCAATGATTAGTCCCTGTGTAAAAGTTGTTGGGTGTTGCACTGGAAGAGCAGGTACAATACAGACTCTGCATCACAGCCAGGTTGAGGCAGGCTGGGTTTTACTCCTCACCTTTGCAAACTCCCGAGTGCAGCCACAGCACTGGGCTGATGAAACTGGGCTTGTACTGGTATCGCTTATTTTGGTCAGTGGCGCTGCTTTCGGCCTAACCGGCGTCACCAACAGCCTTGCTGGTGTGATGGTGTCTGAAGGAGCAGCGCTGTGCTGGGGCTGTGCTGCCTGTTACTAACACAGCTCTCATTCAAGCACAGGCTGGGGAATTGGGCTGAGTGTGACAGGTTGTCTGAGCTCCAGGGAGAAAGTCAGCCCCAGGGACACTCATCCAAGCTCGGGCTCCTGGGGACTGGAACATGCCATCACACTCTGGGCTTTAGTTGGATGATTACAGATGAATTCCAAGTGCACTCCCTATTAAAACAATTACTGTATTTTAAGCTCTTTTTGTATAGTGTGTGAAATTACTAATTACTAGAGTGCTGCACTGGGGACTGACAGAGCCTGCTGCCTGTTGTTGGCTAATTAAGCTTTTTTCATATACTTGGGAGCAGCTCCGCTGAACTTCATTGTCTGGGGTCATCTCCTAAATATTCTGTTGAGGTAATTTCCAACCTGCAGTTCTCATTTGTTCTATGGGAGCTTTTTTTTTTTGGTCTTTAACATGTTGGTGCTGATTTGGCCTTCAGTTTTCAGCAGCACAGTAGAATCCTCCTTCCGACTCATTTTTTGTTTCCATTTCTTCCTTTTCAGCCACCTGAACTCCAAATGAAGAGCTTTGTAGCTAAATTAGTGAGCATGTAGGGAGTCACGGGAGGCGAGTGTGGACTATTCCCAGCTGCACCACTGAGTGTTTTACCACCTCTGTGTTGAGTTACTGGTCATGGGAGTGATTCACAGTGGTGGAAGCTGTGTCAGCCTGTGCAACCCACTCACGAAATTTCTAGAACAGTGCATCAAAGAAAAGGGTTTGGTGGGGGTGGAAGGGAGGGGAGACCAATATTTTTCCCTTAATGCTGTCCATAGTCAGATCCTTTCCTAGTGAACCCTCAGGAACCGGAATGCCTCAGCTGGTCACATAAAGGGAACTGGATTCCAGCAGCTCTGTCCTGCCCATCATGGGGGAAGGAAGGGCAGTGGGAATGATGGTGCTCTTGGATTGCCATGTGCAAAAAGAGGAAAGATTCCAGAGTACATTTTTATTCTTGGCTTACCTGAATGACCAGCCTTCTGAGCATTGCTCCAGACTACACACCTGATGCCCTATGGTGGCTGAAATAACAGGGGCGGAGCCTCAGAGCTCCTCTGACCTTCTGTAGCCTTGATTAGGAGAGAAGGGGTCAGTTGTGGGGTCAGTTGGGATTTAATGACCTGGATTTTGAGGGACAGAGGTGATAGTGGTAAGACACCAGTCTTGGACACACCAATATTAAAGAATTCTGTAACATTTGAGGTGATTGGTGGCTGATTTTGCTGCCTGTTTTGCAAGAAGTTTCAGTCTTGGATGTTAACAGGTGCGAGAGTTGCAGTGGGAATTGGAAGTTTGGAAGCAAAAGTAACTTGCAGAGATCTTGTCACTCTGTCATCAGAGCAGAGTGTTGTCTTCTGTAGGTCTCTGCACTCTTCAATTGGAGAAATGTTTCTCTGGTTAATAAAGGCCTTTTCGTTTGCAACAGAACATACTGAAGGAACATGCTGATGATGACCAAAATCTTGCCATTTCGGGTGTCCCTGTGGTCAGCTGGCCCAAGAAGACCACAAAGGTAATGAGACACAGTTACTTACTAACCACTGTTGTGCCTGGTCTGGTGTTTTTTTCTCTCTAATCTGACAAAGTGCTGTGTATTATCTGTTGGCAGCTGCTAGAATTTTTAACACAAAATGTTACTTTTAATGGTTTTATGATTAAATCGTGAAGCAGAACAAGAAAGTGCCTCAGCAGGGACAAATCATTAGCGTTTCCATTTTAAAAGAATTTATTTGGGCCTTACTTATCAGTATAAAACTTTGATATGTCTTGATCGTTTACTAATTATGGTTAAATCTAAAAATTTTGATGCATTTTGTGTAAAATTAAATGATGTGTAAATGCTACAAATCAGTCACTTAGAGAGCAGTCTTGTCTGAACGAGAGGATGGTTTTTCTCTTACACTATGAGACTTCCTGAATGCTCTGTACAATGTGCCACTGTAACTTCGTAGCATTGTTTTCTGTCCTTATGTCTTAATTTTTTTCTCCAATACATGGGAGTAATTCTTTTCACTTTGCAGGAGAACCGTGAGTTTTGCTTCATTAAGGCTTCTATCGAATTTGAAATAACGAAAGAACAATGTCAAAAGGCTGGTTGTTATTTATAACAGTGGTATGTTTACCACACTCCACTTATTCAGCATGCTGTAAAAGCAGCTTTTTGCTTATTTAGAAGATGTCTCATCGCTTCTATTTTTACTTTCATTTTTCACGGAATTAGTTTTATAATCCATTATTTCTTTAGAAACGCTGAAGGGGTCGGTCAGCTTAAATCAGGCTTCGATCTGAAAATCTGTTGTTGTTACCATTGTAGATACCTTTCAAATAATTATCAGGGAAAATAATGCACTCAGTTCTCACTTTTTGTGCTGGTGAACTTGTTATGGCACATGTAGCCATGAGAATTTGCTGTTTTCAGATGGGAAGTAGGAGACCATAAACATGGAACTGCCAGAGGAGAGTGGGGCAGGATGAGCACATCACGTTCCTTCTTGGTCTCTTTTTGGGTTTTAGTTCAGCACATTTCAGAGGAATTGTATCTTGTTAAATACGTATTTCCCTTTCAGCTTGTAATAAATCCATGAGAATATGCTCTGTGTTTAAAACATTTGTTTAGAAACAACAGTGGAAAACCTTGAGAAACAGGTGTGGGATTCTCCGCTGGTTTGATGGCTGATGCTCATTCCATAGTCAGATATATTTTAGGCATTGAATAAAGCAAAATCTCTGTGACCAGAGAAAAGGTGGTGTGTGAAACGTATACAATAAAACTAAGGAACAACTGACTCTCTTTTGAGCTTGTGAGAGAAGGGAGGATCTGAGTGCTTCAAGGCTTTTATAAGCTTTGGCATTTGTTAATGTTCTTGTTCGCTTTATTTTGGAACCTTGATAAATGCTTCATTTCTTCTATTTTATTTCTGTGTATTGGCAACGTAACTGCAACTGTAAAGGATTTGTAATTTTTGTGACTTAAATCTTATCCTTTTCTGCAAAATCCATCTTGCTGGCTGCAGGGTTTTTCTCAGGTGTTTATTTTCCTTCAGCCTTTCTGAAAGCAAAAACTTTTAGGAAGAAGCATTCCCACTGGTATGACAATAACAAACATACCAGTTAATAACAAATATAAGGAAGACTTTTACAGAAAGTCAGATTTTAGGTTGAAGTTTGGAAATAAACAAAAATTGATAGCTGAAAAAAAATCCTTTCACCATTCTCTTCATATTTGCTTTGCTTAATCTGTGATCAGTTTTTGTTATGTCTTATGTTTTAGTTCAAAGGTACACATGCAGATAGGGCTGCACATTTCCCAAGAGGAATTTGTTGTTGTGCTTCGAATTGGCAAATGTCCTTGTCATCTTCCACGTTCCAGCTATTTCCCTTCCTGGGAACAGAGGCCAAGTGAACAGGCTGGGAAGAGACGCCTTAGAGCTGAGCCTTTGAGTCCCAAATTAAAATCTGTGGGGAAGACAATATACGGGAGATTTGTCTAAAAGCAGTTTTAGTAGTTAAGCTTGGTTATTTCTCCTTTGTTCCCTGTAAGCCCTGATAATGAAATAGAAGATTTTAGAGAGAAGAAAAACCCTTAGGGAGCGGGAAACTCCCTTGGAAAATGGATTGTAGCTGGTGGAGCAAGTCTCCATGGCCAGAAGATTCCACAAATGTTGAGCACAAGGCAGAGGAGTAAAATCTACCAGTAATTTTGCTTTCTGCAGTCTTGCTCTTGTAGTATTTATAGGAGAAATGGCAGATATTTCCCAGTGCTTTCCCTGAGATCCTTGTGTTCAAAGGGAGCAGGAGATCCAGTACAGCACAGTACCGGCTACTGTGGAGCTGTAAGGAGATGTAGCTGGTATCAGCTTCCAGGGATAGGGGGATTGTCTGATTCCAAGCCATAAAGGAAAAGAAGGGAACTGAAATCCAGAAAGAAGCAGTACGTGGAACAGAGTACGTCTCTCTTGCTTTCTCCCAAGAGAAGGCTCCAGAAGAGATTTAGAAAGACAAGAGCAGCAGATGGAGAAGGAAGAATAAAGCCAGCATTAAATGCCAAAACATTTCAAAGAAAATGGAAATGACTGTAAAGAAAGGAGGGGAAGAGACTAGAAATGGCGAGAGAGCAGGATGAGGAGAGAAGCAAGTACTGAAAAGGGATGGAGTGGGAAAAGCAAAGAGCAGAGGGAGAGAACTCTGACTGAAGTCAGAGATCCCTGGAATAAGGACAGGGAGTGTCTGTGTAAGTAAACCAAGTTGGGGAAGGGCAAGCTTGGTTACGTTGACTTGCTTTTGAAAGAACATGCCTTTGATAACTGAATGATTTTCGAAGCAGCAAATAATATTCCCCTTTAAAACGGAGTCAGTTTCTTTTACGTGTTGTGAGTGTGACATGAGCAGCGCGCCCAGAGCTGCAGAATGGCTCCTTGAAGCCTGTGACATGCTGAGGTTTAGGGAAGAAATGTATTCATTCACCTCAAACCCCACTTCAGAGAGGATGAGGTGTAATGGGTAGGACATTTAACCAAGTCCAGGGAAGACCTGTCCCTGTGTCGTGGCTCTGCAGTGCTGTGTCACTCTGTCCACCTTTTCCAAAGGCATTTGAGGTGCCAGTCACACTGCAGTTCCCTGACAAAGAGAATGACTCGCTGGGAAAAGAAACAGAAGTAATAATCAGCAGTGGTTTAGTGAGGAGATGGAATAACTGGGTGACATTTGATGATCTTGTGGTTAGTGCACAAAATGGGAGGCCGGGGTCTGCGCCTGTTCCCAGCTCTGCTGCAGCACCTTGTGTCGTGTGAGGTCAATGGCACATTCCTGCTCCCTGAGCTTTTCCGGGTGGAGATGGGGCTTCCCATCTGGGAGGCTGGGAAGTGAAATTGATGTTTATAAAGATCTCTGGCATCTTCAGTGGAAAGTTTTGTAGTAAAATGTACGAACCATTATTATTTTGTGGTAATAAGAGAGATGGAGTGTGATTCATAGGCACCTCTTCAGGTCATATTTACTCATCTTTATGGAGCTATTTTGAGTCACTTGTACTTCTTATAATTTACTGATAATTATTTAGCACAATAATTACTCTCCTTTAGGCACCTTTTTTTTTTTCAGAAGAAGCAAGAACCTATCTTTTTCTTTTAGCTATAAAGTAAGAGAAGACAGTCCAGTGCCAGGGGTGTTAGGAAATGTACAACAATCCTAATTTAGGCCTGCTGAAGGAATCAGGAATGTGGGACTGAGTGGATATTTGAAACCTGCTTGTCCTGATGGCTGACTGACACTTCAGGTACCTTCAGGCAGGACGTTTCCCACTGGCTGCCGGCGCGGATGCAGCTGTGAAGGTGCAACCCCCATCCCGTTCCTGTGCCGGGGGCTGTGCAGCAGTGGCCTGTCCTCACGTGGTGCAGGGCTCAGTGTTCTCTAGGGGGTTGCGATCATGGATCATTAAGGTTGGCAAAGACCTCCAGGATCATCGAGTCCGCTCTTTGGCCGAATCTCGCTGTGCGATGCTGTCCGAAGGGAAGAGCTCCATAGGGCACGCTGCCTTCAAATGCTGGGTTCTGAAGCAACTAAAGAGAAGCAAGAAATCATCCCAACTAACTTCTACCCCATGCCTGGGACATGAACTTTTGGGTGGTGTGAACAGAGAGCAGGGCCTAAACCTGATTTTCCACTGTGGCAACTCACGGCTGGTCACAGCAGGAAGCTGGTGACTGCCAAGCCCATGCTTGAAACCCATTCCCATGAGTTACTCAGCCATACAGTACCAGAGTTCCCATTTATCTGCACAGGAATTAGGGATAGTATTTTATTTAAGGAACTCAGAATATGGCTCAAGCAGAAACCACGTTTTTCAAACCATTTCCTATTTCTGGAAGAAAACAGTCAACTCCAGCAGCATGTAATTACACTCTGTGGCAGTGCCTTCTGTTTTTATCATGATAAAGATCTTTAGTTGTCTATGAAGAGCAGCTATAAAGAACTAAAATATGTTTGGACTCTCCTCTTCTGTGAAGAGTTAGAAATGCAGACTGGGAGCTGAATTCTCATCTCTCTTACCTGGCACAAAACTAAAGCCACTGCATTTGCAATGAGAGTGAGTGTCCAAATGTATTTAGGTCTGGCTGTGAGCAGGAGATGGAGCTGTAATTTTCAGTAGCTGGTTAACAGTGCAGCAATATGTGGCTGTTTCTCTGATGCCTGTTCATACTCTTTCTCTGTGTAATTTTTACCTGTTGATTTTAAAAGAATATAGCTGAGAACTATAATAAGGAAATGGTAATATTTTTATTTAAAGGAATACTATTAATTAGTAAAGGCCACAAACTGAAACTTGGATTGGATTATTGGGTTTTTTAAACACAAGTTTCCCTGCAATGGGCAATGCAGATAATGTTCATACCTCTGTATCAGGGCATGAGAACCAGGAAGAAAAAGTGATCATTTAAAAAAAAAAGGAAGGTATCCCTCAGGCTGTATTTTTTGCTGTTGCTTTTTTGGGTTGGGGTGGTCATGGGTGGGCACCACATTGAAAGGGACCTTCTGGGATGGCAGCACCTGATTTCTGTCATTAGTGAGTTCTGTCCTACAGCAGTTCAGTTTGTACCCCGTTACTTTTACTAGAAATCTTTTTGGAGAATTCTACAGATACATCCATGGATCTGAAAAAGAAGGATTAACTCACAGGAACTAATCTGTGAGAGGCAGAGCAAAAGGCTGATGATTCCTGTGGCTGAGGAAAGTCATGTTCCACCAGCCCACAGTCCTTGTAGCACTGTCCTGTTCCTGGTGGTGCCGTCACCGCTATTAAAGGAGTCGTAGGAACAAAGCAGAAATGCAGAGATTCCCTCTGCTTATCTTCCCCGTTAAGATGGAAGATTATATCTTCATCTTTTCTGCTTAGTGTCCCTTGGTAGAATTTTTTTCCCTCTGTGAATTTACTTAATAATTTGTGGAACCTGTTGATCTTTTTGATCTTCTCAGCATCCTGTGCCAGTGTCCCCCGTGGTTTAATAAAGCTCTGTGTAGATAAGTACTTCCTTATGTTGTTTCAGATCTGTCCTGTAATATCATAAATACACTTCATGCCCTCTGCATCATGCATTCTGAGAAATTTGAATGAGGTCTCTGTTCATCTCCGTGCTGTCAAGGATTTTTTTATGTCCCCATTACTTTCAGTATTTGTTTCCCTATTCGCAAGCTGAAAATCACAAGTCAGTTCAGTCTTTCCTGGTACAAAAACCATACATTTGAGCATTTTTTTTTTACTCTATTCTAGTTCCATTATAGGTAGTTTTGAGGTGAGCGTGAATGTAGCACATATATTCAAGATGGGATGTTTGAGAGCAGAGACTGGCAGGACAGATGGTTCAGCATAGCCCAGCAGAGTTGAAGGGGGAGATGATTGTTGTGTAAGGACTTCAGGGAGTATAATCATCGGGGCAGGAAAAGAGTTATTTAAGCTAATGGACAATGTTGGCATGGGAAGAAGTGAATATAAACATACCATAAATAGATTTAGGCTGGAAATAAGATTTCTGATTATTGTTCACAGTCTGAACCAAAGAGCACACAAGAAGAACAGTAGACAGCTGTGGTGAAAAGGGTGGTAGATTTTTAGAATGAACCTGTATTTTAAATAATAAAAGGCAGTGGGATTAGCCACCATCTCCAGATCTGGACCCTGTAGATGTCCCTATGCACTTTCACGTGTCTTCTGCCATTTCCTGCATGGAACTTTTTTCCCTCTTTCTGATATTTCACCTTAAAAGTGCTGGGAAGAGAAGAAAAGCTACCAGTTTCTAGTAACAGAGCTCCTTTATTTATGGATCCAATTTTATGTGACATTATGCATTGGATCAAACCTAAGAAATAGTAAGTAAATGGACCAAGAATCAGTGGACACAATAAATTCAATTGCAAAAATTAGGGGGTAAATCATAAAATGGAGTGTTTTGATTAACTTGAAACCAATGTGATTTTTCAGAAGTGTTGAGCATTGTTTTAGATCAGGTTTTCTTTCAGTTCAGGGAGAGAGGTGTGAGATGGATAAAGAACATTCCTGAAAACCTTTGAATAAGTGCTTCCAGTTTTTACTTGCTTGCTTACTAAGAATTCCTGCCATAGCTATCGCTGGGCCAGCTCCACCCAGAGAAGCAGGAGCAGTGAGGGACTCGTTACAGCAATTAGTGTTTTAACCAGAGTGGTGTCTGAAACAGATCTGAGCACGTAGAAATGGCACAACATCAAACCAGCATCAGCTTCAGGAGCCTGCCCGGGGGCTACCACCAGGAAAGCAACATTCCATGTAGAAGCAGTGGGAAAACTCTGCCAGATTCCCTAAGACAGGTCAGTCCTTGGAGATCTACTCAGGGTACTTCCTGTGGGAATACAAATATATTAGAAAGCAGATATTGACAATTAAAACCAAACACTTAAGAATTAAAGTAAAAATTGAGTTTATCTAGTGTTAGAAAAAAATCTGGGAAGGATAAAACAGATAAAGGTAGATAAGACAGCAAAATAATCCTGTGTAAATTGTTGTATGATATATTTTCTGGTTGAGATTCTGGGTAAGTTGTTGTATGGTGTATTTTTGTGGTAGAGATTCAAATAAGTTTTCCATCAGTCATTCCAAGTGGCGCAGGAGCAAAAAGGAGATTTAAACTGTCACATTTCATTCTTGCCAGGCACCAGCTTAAAGGTGTTTGAAGTGATCCCACACAGCAGAGCCTGAACTCTGTTTGGTGTCAACAACAATTTTAAATGCCAGTAGTCTGCAAGGAGATTTGCATATACAAATATGTGTGTATTGTGAATCCTTTTTGTTGATAAAAAGTCCTGATTATAAAGTTCATAATCTACTGCAAATCAGGCATTTCTTCATAGTTATCAGATGCTAATAATTACTTTTTTCCCAGAAAATAACACAAGTACAAAAGAAAATGAGGATTTAAATCAATTTAAATTTGTTTTTCTCTTTACTGATTTAAATTGTGATTGGAATCAGTGATTTAAATAATTTTGAATAATTCGTGTTCTTTTACACTGTAGGATAGTAGATGCCATGTGGTAGGAGAGAGCTGAAATGTATTCAAGGAAAATACCCCAGTTCTGGCTCCTGACAAATCTATTAAGACACAAAACCACATAGTTGAGGTTTGGGGGATGTTTTTTTTAGGGGACTTCCCACAGTAGCTGTACACATACGAAACTAAGGCCTTCCCCTGCTAAGTACACTTGGAGGCAGGAAAAAAACCTGATGCACCAGAACCAAAGGCTTCTTGGGGTACTGTGCAAAGGAGTAAAAGCTGTTGAAGGTACTGGGAGTTCCTGTCAAGCCTCTGCTTTCCCGGGGCAGTGCTGCCCAGGAAGGCAGCTCCTTGCCTGACCTGTTTATTTTTCTGAGCACTGTTTCAGTCTCTTACACATATTAGTCCTCCAGACAAATTCATTTGTGCAGTAACTCCGTGCAGACCCAAGGACTTCCAGGGCTTGGTGTGCGTGTATCACACGTAACATGCCCTGGGGGGCTGGAACTAGATGGTCTTGAAGGTCCCTTCCAACCCAACCCACTGCGTGACTCTATGACAGAGCTTCACTGCTTATTGCCTCAGTGTTTTTCTAAAACCTTTGCCTGGTGACTTGACAGATTATTTCTCACCTCAAGAGCCTGTACTTGAAATATTGTGTCCCTTCAGGGAGTAATTATAAATAGCAAGGACTTGAATGAGCACCTTCTTAATCTTCCATCTTTGACTTAATATTTTCACTTCTTATCAACTCTCAGCCACTTGCTTTGAAATCTGACCAATGCCTTTATGTGATTAATACATCAAACAGGTAAATTAGAGCCATTTTGACTCTGACTAGAAATCTAAATGGATTGGAAAAAAAATGAACAGACATCTCTGTTTTCCAACTGTTGTGCTCCAGGTATCACACGAGAAGATTTATGTATTCCTCCGCATTGTCATTTTTCTACCACAGACACGAATATTCAGTAATATGAATTTTTCCCAACTACGCCTTGACTGCCATTTTTCAAGACAGAAGCTTTCTCTTTATTTCGTGACAGTAAAAGTGCTGATGAAAACTGCTATAGTCTAAAGACCTTTTCCTTAGACAGTGTATGTGAAATGAGTTGACAGATCTCAGATTGTACCACCAGGAGCTTGGCCTACGTTCATTGCTGAGCTGGCCAACAAAACCAGACCAAATGCTAAGGTTTGAACCTGTTTTAAGAATTCCAGCATCCTCGTGCTCTCCACCACCCTGACATCAAAACAATCCAAGCTCTGAGTTACGTATCTGAAAGTTAATAGTTTTATTTCTGGATCGAAGCACATTGGCAGAGCGGCGGGAAAGGCGTTTGTCATTCCACAGTACAGGCCGTGCAATTATGGACATTAATCCTGCGTGCACTTTTCAGAACAAAATTGAATTGTATGTTCTGTCCCCAAGAAGATGGCTTCCTCTTAGTTCCACAGCACATTGAAATTAAAGTCTGCTGAGAATATAAATGAGGGCTTGTTTCAACTTCATGACTTTCCTGCAGGCACTAGTGGACCAGATAGAAGAGGGACAGCAGTGCTCTCCTTTCTGAAAATAACAAATATAACAAAATATATGGGTAAATTCCAATAAAAGCAAAGCAGCTGTGAGTCTTAGCCTAGTGTAGTTTAGTTGTTAGTCCTGGATGTTTCCCCACAAATCCAAGTCAAGTTTGTAGGTGATGAAAATGAGCAATGAGCCCTCATAGGCAAACTGCACTTCAGCATTTCCTTTGCTTACCATGTGTTTGGGTTTGGTCTCTGGATTTTCAGGCTGCTGCCCACACGTTGGACACAGCTGACTGTCTCCCAGCGTTCTGTGCTGTGTGTCAGAGCACAGTGAGCCTCTTGCAGGAAAGCAGGTTTCCTATTCCGGTTAATCCACTCTTTCAGCCACATCAATTTGCATGTTCCTCCACAGCATGGCAGCCACTGCTTATCTTCTTAGGAACCTCATTTACTAGTTTTTGCATTTACTGACAGAACATGGCTCTTGGAGACATAAACTGTGCTGTGGAAACACTTCGTGTCATAAGGCTCTATGGAAGAAGGAAGCATGGCAGGATTTCCCTAATTTCCCAGTGCATAGTCCAGATCACGTCATGGCTCATCCTGCAGAGAAGAATCTTTCTTGTGTGATAGATGAAGTCCATGTTTCACCACTCTGCAGTCTTATTTATTCCTTTTTTAAGATGATGGGGTGTTGGGGTTTGGGGACGGTTGTTCGGGTTTTAAGGCTTATGAGTGAGTGAGTTACTGTCAGCATGTTCTGTCTGGGCTCTTGCTTGTTTGGGTGCTGCTCCTCTGCTGCAATAGCCCAAGGTTGTGGTCCTTCAGGAGGTGTTTGTACAGCCCTTGTGCCTTTGGTTCTCCTGGAACAGTGCTGGACACTGGTTAGGGACATATGAGCAGTAGCATTGCATGGAGGGAGCAATCAATGTTATTTCATCTTGCGTTACTTTATTTGATCTAAGGCTGATCAATCAGACTGTTTATTGAAAAGATTATGACAGATACTCAGTGCATCTGATGACAACTCTTATGTCATAGTTCAGATAAAGTAGATGGGAAGTAGTAAGATCGGGGATATTTAGGCTGTCAGACTGTCACTACTAGTGTTGAGAATACAACTGAAATATTGGTTAAAACTCTTGAGAAAAGTGTCATGAAATTTGCCCAGGCCCAACAGTTAAGATCATATTTCATGTGAATGGACACTTACACCAAAACAATGAACCTTAGAAAGCTCCTAGATAACTCTCTTATTCTGATACAGGTCAATAATTGTGATTCATAAACATCTAAGTGGGTTTCCTTTTCAAAAACATATGTGCTGGCCTGCAGAAAGCAGCAGCAGCAGCTCAAATCACATCTTTTTTCAAGGACTTGCATATCAACCAGCTTGAGGTTGTTTGTCCAGTTGTTTCTGTGTAAATATTTTTTCCTAATACCAGCTAAATATAATACTCTGTAAAGGTGCATTAAAAGTTTCAAGGGAAGGTTAAATCAAAAGTGTGTTTGTGGCACATAAAAAACTTTATTTCACTTCATATTGAGCATCATAAACTCTAGTGTGTAATAGGAAAACACGGATCCTGTTCAGCGCTGGCAGCAGCAGCTGCAGTCTGTTGGTACAGGAGATGCTCAGGAGTGAGTGAGTACAGCACAGGGGTTGTAGTCGTCCTCCCCCATCTTGGTTTTACTACTTAAGGATATTTGCATGAGAATAAAATCTGGTTCTTTGGCACTCATCTGCTCCTGCTGTTTATTCTTCGCTTGAGGTTATTGTCTCAGTTTGTGACAACATAATTGGTTTCTGTGGAGAAGATTATGATATTGATGAGACTTATATATGACTTCAGGTGAGGTGCAATCAAAGCAACAGTTCAAAATAGAAGGTGCTGTCTGTTTTCATGCAGTTTTCACTACGGCTCATTCAGCAGCGTAATTAAGGATGTTATTTATTGCTGAACTGTATCACACTAAGCTGAAGTACGGACACAGTTCTGCCACTGCAGGCAGGACTGGGGTCACCGCTGCTTATTTTGTGTTCTAAACTGTTGTAAACTCCACCAGGCTGGGCAACTAGACACTGTTCACACAAGGGTTGCTCACTATTTGTTGTAATTTAGTGATCTCTGGTGTAGACAAGCTGAAAGAATTGAGCTGGAAAATGCTCTCTTAATAGTTCCTTCTGTGTATTAAATATTCCTTTGAATGGTTAGCTGCTCTTGTACAGGATGAGGTTTTTTGAGAGCAATTATAATCAGAAAAAAAATATTTTATTGTGTTGTTTCCCCCTTGCTGATTCCCAATTTGCTATTTTATATCATACCCTATCCCGTTTTTTTCAACACCATCTCGGTAAAGTTTACCTAGCGTTTGGAAATCATTCCAAGATCTTGGCATGTGTGAGCCTTCCCTCCTAACTCAGGCTCCGTAATTAGAGCTCATTTGTCACTTGTGGTGCTGTTGCAAGGGCAGCGTGGCCACACTCTTGGGTGGCAGGGCTGGCTGTGGGGTGAGGGTGGTGTGGGTTACAGTGGGAAGGAACCTTCTGCAGCCTGGAGAGGCCAGTGCCAACATCAGGAGTGCTGGAATGCGTTGCAGATTGAGAGGAGTAGGATGATCTCTGTCATGATTTAATTTGCTGTGAATGACATTTCGCCATGGTGTGACTGGTGGATTGTCCTTGGGGGATGTCACAAGTTATTTTTTTCTCCCGTCTGGATTACGGAGCCGAAAGGCCGGAGGGACAAACAAGTGTGAGCCAGGTTACATGGAGCCTCGCAGGGAACTGGGCTAGTGGAGACTTGGTCTGCCCACGGGCAGGTGTGGGACCGGGCATCTTCCTTCCGGATGTCACCTGTCCTCCTGCTGCTGCTGCTGCAGGCCAAGTGTGTTATGGCACCACAAACACGGCTGTAGCCATGTTCTTGCTCATAGTTTAAAACTCTCCATTGTAGGCCTGTCATGAGATGCATCCCCCCTTTCCCTCCAGAAACACTGGATTCTGATATTACCTTGTGATTCTGAAAGTCAAGGCCTTAGGCACATGCCTTTCATGCCTCAGCTTTCGTCTGCATCTGCTCCTGCTCTCGGTTGTGTAGGAACACAGTGGGGAAAGAGAGAAACCTGAGGGGACGGGCTGAGCACATCCCATCGCCTTCTGGGGAACCCCATCATGTGTTGTGAGTAAATGCTTTGCTCCCGGCATGGTGGATGAGCAGGATGGGGAGAACACCATCACCTACCCATCATTTGAGTTTGAGTTGGCAAGAGGACAGGAGTACAACAAGCAGTGGATATTTAATGTACTGAAAATAAGGAAGGGGCGTAATTACACGATTCACGTGGTTTTATCAGCAGTTGCCTGTAAATATGTGTTTGAAGTTTGACTGTGTTTTGTTACTTAAACTTGAGGAACCAAGTGTGGATCCTGGTGTCACAAGGGCTGTGTTGCTGCTTGCTCCCATGCCAGCTCCTGCCTGTTGCTGCCTCTTCTGAACTACCCAAAGTGGTTGTGCCATGTGGTAATTCAGACCAGGGAACTGAGCTGAAACTAGTTTGGCAAAAATCCTGATGCAAGGACCATTAGATGTGCTTCTTTATGGCTTCTTGGTTGCTCAGCACATGCAAATATTTAATCTCATGTTTAATTCTGTGCTGTGGGCGTAGGAGCCGGAGGCAAAATCCTAACAACTTGAGTGGAATCGGGATTTCCCCTGAAAGCAGGCCCATAAATCCAATGGGAAATTTAAATCTCCGGCACTCAATACAGGCCTGTGACCCTCAGCTGCAGGCTCTGGAGGGCAAAGGCAGTGTCCATGTTGAGGTGCTGGCCCTGGGACCTTTGGATCCAGAACAGGTCCCCAGCTGACCGATGTGTAACATGTCACACTGCGGGGAGGGTATTTTCGTTGTGAAACCCCAGCAGCGGGTCAGGATGGTCCGAGTAGGGCTAGAAATGGTTCCTTGGGAGCAAGTAAAAGAGGGGGTGCCTGTACAGGGAGCAAGGAGCGTGAGGCCAGATGCGAGCAGCTCCACAAGCCGGGTCGCCTTGTCTTATGCCGGCGCTGGTTCTGCCGCTTGCAATCTCGAAGTTTGCTCGGTGCCTTCCTCCTCCCGAGGGATGGAGGTTCCCCGCTGCCGGCCCGCCCCGCGCCGCGGGAGGGGAGCGGGCAGGTAGCGCGGTGCAGGGTGTGTGTGCGTGTGTGTCTGTGCGCGTCTCCTTTGTCTGAGCAGCCCGAGCAGCGCCGAGCGCCCCGCGGGCGGCCGCGCATCCTCCCCGCCCAGCGCCGCTCGGCACACCCGAGCCTCGGCCCGCCCCCGCCGGCCCTCGGCACATCGCGGGGCTCATTACCGGCGGGGGGCTAATTGCCGGCCGGGCGGCCGAACCCCCGTCCCCGGCCGCGCCGTGTACGGGGGGCGGCCGCGGTGCCCCGGCCGCGCGGTGCCCGCTGTCCCCGCAGGCCGGCGGTGTGGAAGCGGCCCGCGATTGGCCGTGCCCGG
>VZTE01002410.1:140141-173599 GCA_013397775.1 Eulacestoma nigropectus
GCGCTCGGCCTCGCCCGCCGCGGGCGCCCCGGGCACCGCGAGTTCGGCACCTCCCAGGGCCCCGAACGCGCCGCGAGCGGGTGGTTGTTGCCTCTCGGGGGCTGCCCTGTCCGCGGCAGAATTGTTATTTTTTTTTCTATTAAGATTCCTCAAATAGCTGAGAGGGCTGCGGGACTTGGGGGAGAGTCTGATGCTGAGCCTGGCTACCTTGTCTTGGTTTGATTTATAGCCAAAGCCTCCTTTCCATTCCCAGGGACGAGGGATGTAGAAGAAAGAGAAGGATGTGTGCCGAAATGAAAAGAGAACTTTTATTAATACTTGCAGGGTTTATTCTCTGAAGGCTTTTTTTTTCCCCCTGTGGGGGAAGGAGAATAAACTTTTTGAATTTATGAAGTAATCTGTGAAAAATAATCCAGAACATATGTTCTAGATTGCGTATTTTACTCTCTAAGAACTGCCTAAGCAATTAAAAATGCACCAGGAATAGTATTAAACATGTGTATGCAATTTAAACATAAACTTGATAGTTTTGTTCATAACTCGAGGTGTTTCGCTCTTTAAAATAGCCTAATATTTTGCTTTTAGAGACAAGTTTCTGCATAGGCCGGGTGTTGAGTCTATCCTCCAAAACCCATCTTGTTTTGAACAGCTCTACCTTGTTTTGCTTCAGAATTGCACGTAGAAAACAGGGCCGACAAAGAGTTTGGGATGGTGGTGTGCCTTGGGTGCTCCCCAGGGATGGCAGATCTGATGCAGAAACCTTGGAGGAGACAATGTGCTGCACTGGCCTGGTGTAGTGTCAGTCCAAGAACTTAAGATGAGGTTTGGATGAGTAACTTTATTAAGCCTTTACCTACTTCGGAGGATTGTGTGAACGAGCAGGCCTATGCTGCTGCTCAGTTCACTGCTATGCTCCCAGACATAGTAGTTAAAATGTCCCAGTCCTCTTCTTTTCTTAAATTTTTTCTCATGCCAGGCCTTTTCCATTTGTGTCTGTGTCTTGGTGCAATCACTGCCCACTTTTTAAAAAGAGCTAATGGTTGGGAGAGCAGATTGATCTCAGCTGTATTGTACCAGCTGTGAAATTGCTACTTGGAGGTGCTGGTTCTTGCTGGATGAATCTGGAAAGTTGGTTATGTTCTGGGATTCTTCAACTCTTCTAAAACCTGATGCTTTCATAGCATTTTTGTGTCTTAGAAGTTTAAAACAAAAACTAATGCAAGAAAGGGAAAATCTTTCTTTTGGAGTTTCTTAAGAGTTTTGGTCTGATCGTAAAGTATAACGCAGTGACCTATGTACCAAAGACCTGTGGAATGTTTTCCTTTCTGTTCAGAACTGTTCCAGTGGTAAAACACCTCATGTAGCTCCAGCTGTATTTTCATGCAGGCTTGCCTGAATGTCTTCTTACCCTATTTTTCTACACAGGATGTGTCAAATCAATATTATGTTGCTTTTTCTACTGCGACAGCCCTTGTATGTAACAGGTGAGAGGCTTCACTTCTAAAGGTGTAGTTGAACAGCACAATTTCAATGCTCAGGTAGAAGCTGCAGGTTTTGTCACTTTTTATGCTGGCTTTCATTCTTCTTTCCCTGGTCTGTGTCTAAACTAAGAAGGCTAAAAGACTGTGGGGTCTTGCAGCACAGAGCACACAGGATTTACTGCACTTGTGGTGGTTGCCAGCAGCGCTGGGGGCTTGGAAGTGTGCTGGTGCCAGGGCTGTGTCCTGGGCTGTTGGGGTGGGCAGCACCTGCCTCAGCCCACCAGGTTGCTGTGTTGCTCCTGGTGTGAAGAAATTCAATTCTGACAGTGGCACTTCACTGTGTGTAAAGAGAGGAAACTGCCCCTGGTTGGGGCAGGGGGCTTTGTCCTGAAGCAGCAGTAAAACAAGCTGCGTTGTGCCCCAAGTCTGTGTAACTTACTGGTGTCTTTGTTTTTAAGAGCTCCTACTTTTGATGCAGCTTATCTTCCAAAGCATATTTTTGCCAGTATATCTTGTTCCACCCTTCAGGCCTAACTTCTGCCTCCTCACCACCAGAGGAAAGTAAACAGGGGCACTGGCGTTGGCACTGATGTGCCAGTTTATCACATCCTAAACAACATTGCTGTGTTGGCAGAAAAGCTGCTAGAGTGTCATTAACACCCAGATGAACCTGCAAAGTATAAACTTTTTTATTTTCTTTCTGTTTTCTTGTGGGAAATTAGTCTGATTCGGTAGTGGAGCTCTGTGTGGTCACCTGGAAGGGTCACTAGGAGCTACTTCGGTTTTGGTAGAAGAGGATTTTGTAGGTACGAGCTGGAGGGAATGGTTGCAGTGAACATCTGGAGAGGATTAATGCTGATTGAGGATGGCTGGGATTGAAAGTTCCAGTGCCTTCCCTTTCCCTCCAGTGCTGCTTGTTTAATGAGGGACCTCGGACTTGCAGGACACCTCCACCCCAGCAGGAGCGTATTCTGAAGGAGAGTGATGTAACTGTAGACACTCACTGTGAGGAAAACAGCTCTCCTGGAGTTTGCATGTGCAGATTTTTGGGCAGATAGGCTTTAGTCAGACATGATCTGTGGTGTTGGCACGTGCTCTTCATTTAATACAACTTCTAAGGATGTTATTGTCATCGGTGTGATTTTTTTTGCTCTCTTACTCTAGCTTCTTCCTTGGGCCCACTGCATTCCTGCAGTTACATCATCCTGTCCTTCCTTCTTCCTCTAAGTTCTTCCTTTAGGGTTTCTCTTAATTTCTAAACAGACATAAGGGTTTAATACGGAAGAACTGTTGACTTGGTTGTGATTATTCCCAGGCTTCTCAGGGAAGTGGTGGAATCACTGTCTATGGAAGTGTTAAAAATATGTGTGGATGTGGTGCCTGGGGACATGGTTTAGTGGTGAACATGGCAGTGCTGTGTTAATGGTTGGACTCGATGATCTTCGAAGTCTTTCCAACCTTAAAAATTCTGTGATTGTGCAGTGCCTGGCAGCGTGAGGGTAACGGGTTGCCCTTGCCAGGCAGCCAAGGCCAGTCCCCGTATTTTAGGGTTATTGTAGAGTTACTTGGTCTGCACCACTGCTGGGAATGATCAATTTGACTGGGTTTCTAGCAGGAACACCAGAGCTCCCTGCCTGAGGAGGCTGGGAGAGGGATGGGGGGCACTGGAGCAGGAGAGGCAAGTGCTGCTCATTGCCCTGGGCAGCATGCAGGAGCCTTGTCCTCCAGAACTTGCACCCTGTTTGGATGGAAAAATGCACCTCTGATGCAGTGGGAAAGGACAAAGACAACTGATCAGAAGCCTTTGCTGTGCCATCTCATGGGTGTCTGCAGAGCCCAGTGTTGCCCATGACCCAGCCCATGTAGGGTGGTGTTTTAGGTGACAGCAGTTACGAATTGCAGGTTAATGCGTGTGGCTTTTGTAAAAAATTATTTTCCCCTAGTGTTTATTTATCAGATCTTATAAAGAAACAAGTGGTAATTAGATTTGGCTATCCTAATTCTGTTGAAACAATTGCATTGGGATGCAGTGCCACATAAAGCTCTAAGCTCAGGACTGGCACCCAGCAAGTCCTGGGTCCTCATCTTTGTGGGCTGGTCAAACTACAGTAAATGAGAATAATCAGAATTTGTCCATGTGTTAGAGAAGGAAATTACCTGTCTTGCAAATGCAGGGGATATATTTGTGTGGCACAGCACCTTGAAGCAATGAACACTGCACACATAAAAGATCTTGTCTAGGGTAGATTTACACAGTGGATACTACATGAGCTGTTTAGATTGTACTTGGTTGAAGTGAAATGCTTCAGGGTCTCACTGAGCTGCCCACCTGAGAAGCCCTTCAGAACAGCCCCACACGTCTCTGGGTTTTTCTTGGAGATGTTGAGTCTGAAGTAATGGTTTGGTGCTGCTGGCAGCAGTTTAAGCAGGTCACTGAAGCTGAGTGGTGGAATAAGAGCTGTGCCCAGGTAAAGGCCACTTGCAGAAGAGCTTGTTTCTAGGCTGCAGACTTAGTCAGCCTTGCTTTGAGAACCAGGACCTCGTTCCTTCTGGACTTGGTCACAGGGTCAGATGATCTTCCTCTGCAGGGTGGAGGAGTTTGTATGTGAAGTTGCCTGGTGACATCTCCAGCAGATCCCAGTTGGTGTTGGGACAGCAGCTGGGGAACATCAGCACCTATTTAATGATGCATTTAATGGCTGATAGGTCTTGAAGTGTTTTCTCCAAAGCTTGGTGTTCATGGTAATTTTTGTTTGCCTGAGGTCTTTTGAGTTATTCTTTGTAATTGTGAAGGTTAGAAATTTGTTGCTGTAAACATCAGGGTTATGTTGCTGTTGCAGTAAGGATTGTGCTCAGGGCAGAGGCCCTTCCTTAGTGCCTCTGGTCCTTCTGGCCCTGGTTGGTGGTTTTTCAGTGACAGCTGAGCAGGGCTGGGACATGTGAAAGTGTGCTGAGGTACCTGTAAGGGGGCAGTGGGAACTTCCCAGCAGCCAAATGTTTGTCCATAACCGAGATAAACTCATGTTCCGAGCAGAGGCTTCCTGGTAGCTCATTTCCTAGCGCTGGTTTAGAATTGTGAGTGTAGTACCTGGGCTTAGTCCCAGATCTGCACAGCCTTGTTGGGAGACTCTTAATTGCTAGTGACCACCCCCCCGGTCCCTTAATTGCCGTCCAACAGGAGCATGTTGAATTTGGTGGGGTCTGTAGGAGGCCAACACTTCAGAAAATCACTTTGCAAGTGTGTCCCATTTCCTGTTGGAGGAGTGGGCATGTTTAAGCACAGTGGTGTGGGAGAGTGAGCCCAGCTTCATGACTTGTAAACGGTTTTGTAGTGCATAGGATATTACATGTGGTGGCCCAAGTGTACCCCCAGTGCCCAGGTGCTGTGTCTGCTTCAGAAACAGGAGTGAGTTACCTTTGTGTGTCATAGCAGTGATTTGGAGAGCACAAAAGGAAAAAAAAAAAAACAGCAGGGTGACCTATTCACATGTCGAGAAGGCAGTGCAAGTCCACTAGCTTTCCAGGTGTCAGTGTAATAAAGATAGGGATTTAAGATATTAATCCTAATATGTTTCAGCAGCTGCTTGCACTGCCTTTGTTGAGAGCTTGGAAGAGAGGCTGTCACCACTTCAGCATCCCCCTGCCTCTCTTTTGAAGACTTGCTGTGGCCATACAAGTTATGAGCACAGTTTTTGTGGAGATGTTGGAGAACGTAGCGGGTGGCTGGTGATGGTATTTCAGGCAGGCTCTGTCTCAGCTCCGTGGCTTCTGTTGTAAGGTTTAAGGAGAAAAAAAAGTCTTCAAGTTTGGAGCAATCTTTGTTTCCTTGGTGGTTCTCAGAGATGGTTGTGGGGGGCTACAGAGTCAGCAGGCCCAGATTGTGCTTGAGGGTTGCTTCTCCTTGGGAAAGGAGATGGTGGGGTCCCCTATACAGGAGTGAAATTGTGTTGGCCTAGAACCTGGAGTGAGGCTTGGTATGACACCCAGTCCTGAGCCTCAGGCCGTGGAGCTGCTGTTTGCTGGCCACCATGGTAAGCACAGGGTAAGGAGTGCTGCCATCCCCTGCCATGTGCTCATTATTTGCAAGACAAATCCATGGAGTTGTGCTGGGAGAGTGGCAAGTTGCAGTACAGAGATGAGCACAGGAGCTGTGGAGGAGATTTTACCCAGTTTCATTACCAGGGCTGGTACGTTGTAAAACTGCAGTTTGAGCTGGAAATCCTGCAGCATCTCCTCACTAACATCGACCTGGAATTTATCTGGCTGTCTGCCATGTGCTAAATAAACCCCAAGCCATGTTGGAGGCTCCTTCTACCCCCTTGAATCCCAGCCCCTTTCTGGGCGGAACCCACAGGCCAGATTTTCTTCTGTGGAGGTTTTTAAGCGACCACTTTTGGAGCCCCTTGAAACTAGATACGAGTGGGAATTCCTGCAAGGCCTCTCCAGCCTTGCTGGCTGCGACATCCTGGAGTGAAAACGTGGCTTGGATTGAGGATTGGTTGGTGGGTAAATTAGTACGAACTCAGCTAGTACAATTTGCTAATGAGCAGCGAAGAGCTTTGGGTAGGCGAGAAGTGTTCCATACAGTGAGATGGAGGTCTGCACCTCTGCTGTGTGCTGATGGTGTCTGGAAGGGAATCTGAGTTGTGTGGTGTGGTCTGACTTCAGGCTCGTTCTCGTACTTTCATCTTCCTGCTTTTGTGGGTTTTTTAGGATTCTCAAATTCTGTGTTCAAGTGATGCCTTTGTATCACTTGCGTCTTTGCAGTGTCCTAGCACTTAAATTGTTGTCCTCAGAATTAGGACTTGGCTCGTATTACTGTGGCAGGAGCAGGAGTTGTCTTTCAGCTGGAAAAGTACAGAGTTTGATTTTTCCTTGAAAGCGTTTAAAAACAGCTTTCTGATTGTGTCATAGCTGTTGTTTGCCTCAAACTTTATCGTATTGCATCCCAGTAGGAAGGAGTCAGGTGCTCACACAGAATCTTTCATGTGCTGTTGTCCAAGGGGAGCTGCCAAGGTTGTTGTGCATGTTTTGGTTTAACTTGTTCCCGCTGATATCCAGCCTCTGGTTCGTGTCTCACCTCCCTTCCTAGCTGAAGGAGACTCTAATAGAATGGAGGAGTGATTCATGCTGAGGAAGAAAATTATCTCTTATCTAGGTTGCCTCTGAGCCAGTCCTGCCAGAGCCGACTTTATCCTTGAGAGGCTGGAAAGTTGGTCTAGAAGGTAAATATTTATTCTTTTAGAGTGTCTGACATTGATCTGAAATCCAGGTGGCTGCTGCGGTTATCGATGGGAAGGAAGCTGTGCTCGTCCATGTTCACACAGCACGGTGAGATTCAACCTGCACACGGAACAAAATCTGTTCCGGAGGAGTGGAATTAAAAACTTGCAGAAATCTGCACAACCTCATGGACTAAGTATTGTTTTCTCCCACCTTAGTAACGATAGTCTGTAGGAGAGAAAGCTTAAGGGATCTAGTTCCTGACTTCTCTCTCCCAGCACTGAGATTCCTGGGATGGAGGCTCTTAAAACATCAGCACTTCTCTGCAGCTTAGAGAAAGTCACTGGAGCTTTGCTAAGTCAGCTGGGAGGAAGATCAAATACACTGCAGCGTGGCTTCTCTTCAGGGTTGTACAGCAGGACACTCGGGGAAGCTTTCGTACAACCAAGTGGAATGTTTCCGCATCTTCTCTTTAAAAAACTCTGGTGGAATTTCTGCATGGCTCCCTACAGCCAAGCTGCCCTTGCCTTGGTGATTGCCCAGAATTCAACAGGAACAGAAAGTGAAACTGGGTGGTCTGTTGGTCATATGCTGAGATGTGCAGAAAATGGAAGAGTCGTATAAATGCTAAACCAGATGAACTTTGCAGTCCTGTTATTATCATCTTTATGGAGAAAGCTGTGAGGGGTCAGTATGAGCCAAGCCAATTCTTGCATAATTAGTCCCATACAATTACATGGTATTTAGTGATGTTTGGCTTGAGCTGTAAGTTCTTGTGTATAACAGGGAGTTTCTGATGAGAACATGAAATTTCGATGTCCAGAGTGAATATGTTGCAGTTAACCTAATAATTTCAAATCTTTTCATGCTCTTTTAGTTTCTGTCTTAAAGGTCATTGAAATCTAGACCTAGGATGCCCTTTTTAGCCTTTGCACATCATCAGTTGGTGTTCTATTTTTGAGCACTTGCTAGTGTTGGATAGGAGGGGAGCTACATTGGAAGGGTTTTGTAGCATTTGTGTTTTATTTCCTACTTTATCGCTTGGCAGTAGTTCATACTCTCCTGGTTTTTTAGGGAGATTACTGGGGGCTTGAGCCGTTGCTGAGTGTTTCTCTGCTGTACCTGACCACCAAATTACTTTTGCTGCTCCTTGGATTCAGCAGAGGAAGTCCTTCTGGCTTAGCTTGAGCACAGAGCTAAGAGGTCTCTAGCCCAGAGCTCAGCACTTGACCTAAGCCAAAGGCCTCACTTGGGACTTGGTCCTGTGTTGAGCCTAAATGGCTTTTCCCTGCCCTCCTGTTGAAATGCGCTTGCTCTGGCTTTGGGATCTCTCATTTATGTCCTGGCTTCTGTGTCTTTTTACAACACATCCTTTCTTGGAAAGGCAGTGGAACTCCTTTACGTTCAAGAGTGATCATATATCTGCTGAGTGTTACCTGTGTGTGGATAATTCCGATAACACCGGTCAGTTTTCCACACAGCTCAGCAGGAGGGTGGGGTGTGCAGCTGACCCTGTTGTGTGTGTGTGTCTCTTCCAGAACAGGGCAGTCGGGCGGCCCAAGGGGAAGCTGGGCGCTGCCTCTGCGGTGAAGCTCGCGGCCAACCGGAGCACGGCGGGCGCCCGGCGGCGGAGGACGCGATGCCGCAAGTGCGAGGCGTGTCTGCGGACAGAGTGCGGCGAGTGCCACTTCTGCAAGGACATGAAGAAGTTCGGGGGGCCCGGCAGGATGAAGCAGTCCTGCATCATGAGGCAGTGCATCGCCGTAAGTGTGCCTGGGCCTGCGGCTCGTCTGCAGAGCCCTTTCCTCTCGCTGTGTCTCCTGGGTGAGCAGGTGTGGGACTGGGAGCTCTGCTCTGAGTAGTCTCTAAAGTGCATCAGACAAAAGTGTGTAATCCCTGCCCTCTCAGCTCAGATCCCTTCTTTCTCAGTGCTTCTCATCCTCCCCAAATCTTAAACTAGAATGCCACTAAAACTTAACAGCCCGGCTTTCCTTCTCAGCAGTATAGAAGTGGAGATTGTCAGTACATCAAAAATCAGCACTCAAATCACCCTCAAACTCTGGGATTTGGGGGAAAAGGGGAAGAGTGGGAAGTTCTGATTCAAAGAGCGAAGTGGTGTGTTTGATTTGGATGTTGGAATTTCCTGAGAAAAGCTGCCCTGCAATCATCTTTGCAGTCTTACCCACATAAATTAAGATGTGCAAAATCCTAGACTGGCAGCCTCCAGGATTTTGGTGTTGGTGACCCCAGCCTCAGGCTCCTTGAGATCTGAATTTCAATTTGTTTGCTGTTACTTAGGCATAGAGCAGAGGGTCTCATCTGGATGAGGCAGAGAGCCATCAATCCAGGGTCTTGCCTTCCTCAGGGACTGGAAGTGGCTGTCAGGGAAAGAGCATCGGAACAGGGCAAGCAAGCAGTTGGTTTCCTGGGCTCCTGTGATACATTACTTAGGAGCTTCTCCAGTCAGAAGCGATAGCTTTCTATTTAACAAATATTGACAGATTAATCTTCCATTAAGTTGTTCAAGCAGCTTTTGAATCTGTTGCTGCCATGCTGACTTGTGGAGCTGCTTCTCAGATCTCAAGTCTGCAGTGACTCTGTTCAAGGCTAAAAACCAGCTTTAGCTTTTATCTTAATTCTTTGGAAGGTCTTGTTTATGCTGTTGTTATGGGTTTGGTTTTCTTTTGTTGGTGTTTTTTTAAGGAAAGGAATGTTGTTTATTCATAACTGAAATATCACCCTGTATATGCTGATTTCTCTCATTACAGTTGCCTGCACTTAGTAATTGGAGGTTTTTCTTTTAATTCTTAGGAGACAACCAAAGTGGAGGCATTAAATGACTTCACCTGACACTGCTAAAAAAATTGATAAGCACTTAAGGTTTTCAGTAGTTGCTCCTGGTAGCTCACTTCATGTCCTGTTCCAAGCTCTACACTGCTCTGACAGAGGATTGGGTTCAGCGCTGCTGGATCTTTCAGTAAAGTACATGGAATATCCACCTTTCTGCAGAGTGCTTTTGCAGCTCAAGTGTCTTTTCTTTGAACACTTGATTTCCTGGAGTGTGGCACGAATTGAACAGCATGGATGAAGAATTTATTATTCTCCAGGGGCAAGAAATAGTGAAATCATGCTGCCTTTTTAGTGGAAGGATTAAATTAGGGCTGCAGTGTGCTTTCTTATCCTCACTGATGAAGGAAACTTTCATACTAAGCTGTTTCACTCTTGGTAACACAGGCTGAGCCTTTTGGAGATGATCTGGGCTCTCTTTTAGCTGAGTGTAGTCATCCTCTTTCTTCCAGTGAAGATTTATTTTTCTTCTTGGTGCCTAGAGTTTTACTTCTAGTTAGGACAGAGGTAGCCAAGGGACTCTTGATTACTTGTCCCACCCTTGTATGCACTGACAGTGACTTTTCTGCACTTTTTGTGTTGGTGCAAGTATCCAGGGGGATTATTACAAACTCTTAGAACAGCAAAGGCACAGAAAATTAAGGAGCTGAAGAGCTGTAACTTTCAAGGTGCTTTACATTTCTGTAAATCCTGTTGGCTTTGCTCTTGTTCTCTAACAATTCAGTAGTAATATATTGTGGTACCTATCCAGCAACTTCCAGCCAAAAAAGCCCTGCAAGATGCTGAAGCTGTATGGAGGTAATGACCCCTACAGTTCTGGGATTGTGCTTGCCCTGGTTAATAACATTGGCAATATTAACTAGACACAGACTTTCATTAAGCTCAGAAGCCTTCAGAGAGCTGATGGTACTGCTGTTGAGAGCAGGAACCTCTTCTGCATCACCAGTTCCATTAGGAAGAGAAGCAGGAGTGCCTGGGATGCTGCTGCATGGAATAGGTCTGAGGGGAGCGTGGGGCTGGGAGGACACGTTGTGAAAGCACAGCTGCTGTTCCAGCCCCTCAGTGGGACAGAGCCAGTTGTGGCACAGAGGAGATTGCCTGGGCACCCTTGCTCCAAGCAAGAAAAGTTGTAATGCTGTTTGCAGAATGCTCTGTGCTCTAATGGCTCACTACAGCTGGGCTTCCTCCTGCCTGAAACTTGCTGAAGGACGCACGGTGGCTGCCAAAATTTGGGTTGAAGTGCAGGTATCCACTTAGGGATTATTCACTCCATCCACAAGAGATCCTTGCTGTGAAAAGCCACATCTCTGCCTCTGGCTGTGTAATAGTTAAGGACTTGCAGCCTAATCGATTGCACTTCCCTTTGTGGCCAGCTTAGGATCTTCCTTTTCTTTTCTGTAATGAGAGGTTTATACCTTATTGCTGCAAACCAGAATTTTGTTAATCATTAGCAAAAAGGTGGCTTTTTAATTAGAGTGGCATTCAGTGCTTTGACATGGGTGACAGGTGTGTGAGATGCTGCAGTTCCCTTTCTGCCTCAGCAAAAGACAGAAAAAAATCTGCGTGATCTCACTTGTGACACTTGCAGGAGAGAATCCTCTTTCTAAGTGAGCAGAGCTTTTTGCAGTGCTCAGCTTGGGAGCAGGGCCCTGGATAATGGACTGCCAGTCAGGAGAAGGTCTGTTCTTGGTTCTGTTGTGGGCTTGCTGTGAGACCTGGATCAGGTCCCATAACATCTGTCTGCCCTGCCTGTAAAATAGGGGAGCTGCCAAATTGCTACTCGGATTGTGGAGCCTAATGGATGTGAATAGTGATGTTCTAGGTTGCTTCTTTCCCCTCCCATTGTACAGTGGTTAAATGACTTGCATGCCAATGTCTCTGTCAGCTCACAGATTCAAGGAACCCACCAAAAATGTATTTTCGTCCATCCCAGGAATGCTCCCTGAATCTGTATTGTTACAGGGAGAGCACTTTGAAACTTGTCCTGTGGAGCTTGGTCTGGTACCCAGCCCAAATTTGTTACCAGGTTTTTTTGCCTTCATGTCGGTTTGCCCAATTAATCCCTATTTATCTCCTCTTTGGAATGAAGATACTGTAAATGCACATTGAGCTCTTGTGTTTCCATTGTTTGATCCGTTCTTTCTGATACATAAACAGCCGGTGCTGCCTCATACTGCTGTGTGTCTGGTGTGTGGAGAAGCTGGGAAAGAGGACACTGTGGAAGAGGAGGAGAGCAAGTTTAATCTCATGCTAATGGAATGCTCCATTTGTAATGAAATCATACACCCAGGATGCCTTAAGGTGAGTACAAGGATGTGATACATGTTGGAAACAAAAGCTGAATTAGTTATCACCTTAATGTAAAAGTCGTGCACAGAAATTTGGAGGCTTTCAGGTTTTCATTTTTGGACAGATCAGTAAGTGAGCAGAGAGCTGGTGTGAGGAGCAGGGTGAGATCTGTGGCACACGCAGCCCTGACCAGCAGGCAGGGTCCTTGATGTAACAGCATTGCCTGGGAGCAGAGACCCTGGCTTTGGACATCCCCTGAGTGTGTGTGCATGCAAAGATCTTGTGGGTTGGTTTCTTTCTTTTTGCCCCTTGTTTAAGGAATTGTGAAGTGTTTCAGTCAGGATGGGGATGGCAGAGCAATCTGCCTGTACTTCAGGATGAAATATTCCCAAGTCCATGTTAGTAGCTCCTTGCTGAGTCCCACGAAGTACAGATGAGCAATTGGCTGCTTGTGTAGGTCCAGGCACAGATGTGCCTTAGGGTGGCAGCTGGCTCTAAAGATGTCAGGAGCAAATGTTGGAGCAGGAGGAGTGCAGCTCTGGAGAACAGCCTGAGCGAGTGTCAGGCTGCAGGAGTGCTCACCCTTGGCTGACTTGAGTCCTGTGAGCAGCTGTATTCTTTGCTGGTAACAAAAGTGTCATTTTGGGCATATCTTTGTGCATTAGCATTTAGAAGCTGCCTTTCTCCTGAGCTGGTTTCTTTCAGCTGATCAGCCATTTCCTGTTGCTGATTTGTTTATGGTTAAAGTGATTTGCCAAAGCAAATGTGTTCTGACACACCGTGCCCCAGAAAGCAGCGTTTGGGCCCTTCTGGGATGTCTGGGAGGAGAGGTACGTGTGTTCCTTGTGCAGGCCTGGGGTGCAGCTCTCCTGGCCTTTCATTTCTCCTGAGCTGTACGTGGTGCTGCACCAAGCTCTGCGCTGTCATTTATTGGAGCAGAACGTGGGGAGCTGGCAAACCAGAGCTGTGCCTTCTCCCTGATTCATGGAGCTGGTGCTCAGTTCCTGCCGCAGATGGGCTCTGAAAGGGAGCTTTGCTTGTTTGGCTTAAAACAAAACTTTGAGGGCTGATGAAGCAGAGGAAGGAGCTGCTCATTTTAAGAGGTACCTTAATTCTGGCTGCTTTGCTATTCCAACCCTTGCTGGAAGTGCCCTGTTTTCCCCCCGTCTCTGCCTTTGCAGTGTCTGTGGCACCTCAGGGCTGAGTTCAGAGGACAGTTGTTGTCTAGTGGCAATTCAAGTATGGTTTCCTCTCCCCATACTACATTTGGGACTAGTTGTACAGGATGTGGGTCAGATCTGTGAAGTCAGGCAAGTGCTGTTTGTTCTCTTACACATGCGTGGTGTTCTGAGTGCTCTTTTGGTAACTAGGAACAACGTTGCTTTGGGTGTTCCTGACAGTTAAGCACTGGAAGATTTACTGTGTGCCTTGTGTGTCTTGTATTTTGATTTCTCAGTGTTTCTGCTGAGCTGAAGTGGTGGGTAACTGGTAACTGGTGCTGTTCATTTCCTGAGGCAAAAAAGCACTGGTAGGATTTCAGAATCATCTTGGAAGGCGAGATGAGACTGCTCAGGCAAACAGCAAAAGGAAAATGGAGCCTCTTCCTTGGATCCTTCCTTGCTCTTTATTCCCAGGTTCCATGATTTCCTGCAAGACACAAATCTCTTGCCATGTTTACCTGTTGCTGTAGCCCTTGAGCCCCAAGGATGGAACCTATAAATAGCCTTTGATGCAGCCCCAGCCCTGGGGCAGCTGCTTCTTCTGCCCACGAGGGAAAGTCCCTTCCTGTCCCACTTGGGAAATAGCACCATTTGAACTGCTGGTCATCTCCAGCTAAATGTCTGGCAAATGTGCTGTTGGGGGAGACTGGAATAAACTAGATCAGTGAAGGGCAGATGTCCTTTCCTGGCTTATTCCCATGTGGAGTGAATTCCCTCCAAGATGCATCTCCCAGAGCTTGTGGAGTAGTTTGGCACATGCAGAGGGTGATTTGTTCTCTAAGGGAGGTTGGTGGTGGTTTGGATTCCATCCTCTTCCAGCTCCCTGATTAGACTGTACATGTTCTGAGAGGTTTTCTCCACGAAACAGCAGTGTCAGAGGACCTCTCTGAGGAGTTAAATGAAGGGTGGCTCAGGTGTATCTGTGCCCTGGCACACTGAGCCTTGAGGGGCTTCTGTGAGGGCCCCTTGCTGGGGAGCCCTGAGTACCAGAGCACCTGCAGTGCTGGTGTTGGAGCTGTGCTGGGGACAGCCAGGATGTTCCATGTGCTCAGAAGTGTCACAGGAGCTTCCTGACATCCTTCTTTCCTTGAAAATACCACACCAACACAAATGCTTGTTTTGCTGAACGGGTTTCTTATGAAAATGATCTTGGTGAGAGTTTCGCAAGCGCAGCACTGCTTCCAGAGGGAGCTCGTGAGATTTTGGGACAAACACTGCCTTTCATTGTTAGAGAGTGCTTGAGTTGAACCAAGAGTGGTGAATTTTTCTTGCTTCATCTCAAATTGCTGGTACTGCTGGCTAGCATGTTTGAGTGCAGCATCTGATGCTGTTTCCTTAGGGAGAAGGGGTTCCTTTCTCCACTAGGAGCCTGTTCTTTTCCATTTCAGCTGAATGTAGGGATAATGGTGGTGGTGAATATTTAGGTACCTTGTCAGAGCAGCAGGGATACAAAGACCTTTTCCAGCACAGCTTCAGCCCAGGTGTGTCTCACTGCCTGTTTCAGTCTGGGCACTGCCAGAATTCATGGCTCTCCCTCAGGGATGCCGGATCAGCATCCCGAGGTCTCCATATCCCTACCAAGACGAGTCCCCAGCAGCGAGGTCTCATGTTCAGACTGAATTGCTGACCTCGTGCTGCAGGTAGGTTTCTGTGACGCCTCACGCTGTGCCTCAGACACCCACCTGCTGTTTGCAGCAAACACTCGGAACTGGCTCCCACCCAGCCTGAAAGGCTTGGGACAAATTCAGTGGCAGGTTTGTGTGTGTCTAATTAGTTTGCTTACAGTTCCTCACATCTGTTCAGTTCCTTAAACTTCACAGAAGGGACAGAGCTGTAATGCTTTCCCTTCAGCAGCACTTGTTCTATATTCAGTGCGGGAAATAACTTGTTCCCAACTTGGGCTCAGGCCAGGAATTGTTCCCCTGAGGCAGAGATGTATACAACAGCTCCTGGAGTATCTTACACCTACCATGGGAAAGAAGGTTCAAAGGCACACAGTTGTGATAAAACCAGTATTTAAATTCTGCCCACTTCATTTACTCATTTATTAACTCCAGGAGACTTGCTGAGAGACTGACATGTCATCACTCTCACTGGATGGTGAAACTAGAATGGCTGCTGTCTGGCTCAGGGACTTGAGGAAGCAGTTCCTAAATCCAAGGGCTTGGCTCCTGCACAGCCAGTTCCTTTTCCCTGCGCTGGGAGGAGAGGAGGAAATGTTTCAGAAACATGAAAAATCTGCAGATCCCTGCCCGTGCTTGTTCCTGTCTCCTGCAGCCGCATTGCTGCTGCCAGTGCCCAGCTGTTAGTCTGGACAGCAGCACGTTTTTGTTGTCTACAGTAGTAATAAATGAATATTTTTCTTTTTTTCCCCCCACCCCAAGTTTTGTTTTTTCTGAACATGTAACAAAACCGTTAAGTGGGAGCGTGCCATCAGTGAGTGTATTTGTGTGGAGGGTGTATCTTAGCTCTGCTTTTCATTCACAGAAATGTCTTGTCTGAAATGTTTGGAAAGCACTCCAGGCTCCTGTGTGCAAATCCAGAAATGAGGAGCATTCCAGCTGTGTAGGGCAGGATTGTGCTTTTGTTGGAGTGTAACAAACACTGAGCATGAGTTTCTTTCAGAAAGCAAAATGTCAGTGGTGGAGATAGTGAAGTCGTCAGCCCTTCTCTCCCTTACACTGACTGGGGATCTGGGGGTGTGAGAAACCCTGGAAATGCCTCTGTGTGTCCAGTCCTGTGAACAAACGTGCCTGTTCCGAGCTGCCTTGGCAGCCACCATCCCCACTGGCACATGGGCTGAAGGGCAGCAGGCTGGGACTGCTAGTTCTGATCCTGAAAAAAGAAGTATTTTAAGGAACACTTGATTACAGTGCAGGGTGCTGTGCTGCTAAAAATGCCCACGGGATTAATGTATGTGAGAACGTGGATGGGAGAACCCTGCCTGTGGAAGGATCAGGCTGTGCCTCTCTGGGGGACACGGGACTGGGCTTGCAAAGCTGAGGTGTGGAGGGGGACGTTGGGAGATGGTGCAGTCACAGCCCTGGGTTTGGGAGGTTGCTTGGGCTGTTGGGGTGTTTTTTGTTGTTGTTCTAAGAGCAGAGTGTATGAATTGGGATTGTCAGTGACCTTCGTGGAAAGCCCAGAGCTGAGCCCTTTGTCAGTTTGGCCAGCGTTCCTTCCCCCTGCATCGCCAAGGGGTGGCTGTGCAGCACCCAGGGCTTGCTCAGCACTGGCAGGACGGTGCCTCTGCTCCCCTGGGAGGGCTGCAGTCCATTCCAGAAAACAGGGAGCTCTACAGAATGCCTTGGAATGATTGTCACCTTCCTGCAGGCTTGTGCAGCACAGTTGTGAATTGTGTCTCTTCCACAGGTGAAGGAATCGGATGGTGTGGTTAACGATGAGCTGCCGAACTGCTGGGAGTGTCCAAAGTGCAACCACGCAGGGAAAACTGGAAAAGTGAGTTTAATGGGAATAAGTGGTGCTGGAATGAGATACAAAATCTTAAGCATTCCCTCTGGCTTGTGGATAGACTTCAGCCCAATACCAGCTTTTGGTTTTGTGCTTAATTCAGGTTTTGTTCTTAATTGCCCATGATGGGGGGTTGGAATGAGGTGATCTTTAGGGTCCCTACCAACCCAAACCATTCCAGGGTTATATGGTTCATTGCATGATGATTCTGTGAGTTGAAGGAGACAAGCTCACAGCTTTCTGTTCTTCAATAATTTTTGTGTTCTTGTACAAACACTTCACCCAGCACCTGGGGAATATTTAGGTTAGTTCTGTGCACTGCTGCACGTTAATTTTGACAATGAAAATTCCTTAAATTAAAAATTCACAAGCAATTATGCAAAACCTGGAGTGTCTGTTGGAATTAGTGAAACATTATTTCTTTGCAGACTGAGACAGAAACTTGCAAGTGTGTCGTTTAGAAAAATAACTTCAGGAAAATTAAAACTTTTAACTCCTTATTAATCATTTTGTGTGTTGAAAAGTGATCAGCCCACCAGCGTTGGAGTGCTGGCGGCAACGTGAAGAGCTGGGAGATGCATAAGGTATAAAGTTGGTTTGTGTTTTGTGTCTCTCTGGCGTACAAGCAAAAGCGCGGACCAGGATTTAAATACGCCTCAAATCTCCCGGGCTCGTTGCTGAAGGAGCAGAAAATTAACAGAGACAACAAGGAAGTTCCAGATGCTGCCAAACGGAAAGGGGACTGTGAGGAGACTCCGAGGCGGAAATCGGAGGAACATTCCAAAAAGGCTCCAGTTGACTCAATCCTGAGGAGAAAGTCTGACGAAGTGCATCTGTGGAGGAAAAGGAAATTCGAGAAATCCCAGGAACCCACGATGAGGAAGCGGGTAAGGCACAACCCCCTTCTCATGGGTCTGCACAGAGCCTGGGCTGGCTGGGGCTGGTGTCTCTGCTCTCCTGGCTTAGAGCTCATCTCCAAATCCCAGATTGTTCCCAGAGGAACTGCAAAGTTGTACCTTTCTGGTAAAAGCTGCTGGTCTGACAGGACAGTGGCTTGAACAGTGATGCTTGAGTTGATGTTCAGAGGCCAGAAACACCAAGCTATGGCTGTTGTTTTATTCAGGATACTGGAAAACTCACTTTAACTGAGAAGTCTTTACAAGGTGCTCACAGTAGGAACAAGGTGAAAATCAATTTTTCATGGAAACCTTTTCATGTCTCTCCACGTGGTGGCGCCTGGCAGCTGTTTTGGGGCTGATTTGGGGCTGTGCCACCCTGGGAACCCCTGGGAGCCTTTGGAAGGGACACCTTGGGGTGCCTGCAGAGAGCAGGAGCTGCTCCCAGCAGTTGTGTAGACAATCTGGCCGTGAATGTGACAGTCAGGGCTCTCAGGCCAGGCAGGGACACACTGAACTGGTGGATCCAAAATGTGGTACTTGGGATATGCAGAAATGCGGGCTCAGATTTACTGTGTCTTATGAGTAAGTGGCTGATGGCTGTAAAACCGGGATCGGTGGCTGGATTGGTGTTGAATGTGCAGCTCACCAGGGGTGGGAGTCAAGTCCCTGCAAGGCCAGACAGTGGGAATGCTGCAGGATGGCAAATGTAGGGATTTGGGCTGCTTTGGTGAAGACAGAGCAGAATTCACAGTACCAGTTCATGTGTACCAGCTGCTGGCCATGCTTTCCTTTTCCCATCCCTTTGGACTCCCCCCTGTGAGGAAGGCACTGTGGGTCACACAACACAACAAATGTGTTTGGGTTTTTTACTTTCTTCCAACACCTAAAACTTGGAGAAGAAAACAAACTTTATCCCATTTACATCTTGAAATTACAGAATCTCTCATGGAAACGTTTAACTCCAGGATAGTTTAGCTGCACTGTCTGGTTTTATATTTTCTGTTCTGGTGTCCTGTATTAAAATACAGCAGCCAGTTGAGTTTTGATGACCCAGGGAATAAAAATCTGTTCCACTACTGATGTTTGGCCCTTCCTGTGTGGTTGAATATTGCCCCTGCCACACAGCCCCTCAGCAGGCTGTGCCACAGCACGTCCTGGAGTCCCTGCTCCCCCCAGGGAGCCAGGGATGTCCTGGCACACTGCTCCCCTCTCACAGCCTGCCATGATCACAGAATTCCAGTGCCTGTAAGCAGAGCACCCATCAGTGCCCTGTGTGAGGGGTGCTGGAAGCTGCACTGGGCCAATGTTGTAATGTTTTTATTCTAACCTGTCATTAACTTACTGTGACCTCTCCCTTTATACTTTGTTAATTTAAAGGCAGGGTGATCAGCTTTCTCTGCCGTGCGCCGCGGGCTGAAACTTGGGAGCACGGCCACTGCCTTGATCCAGTTAGTTTATTGGGAAAGCGAAAGCACGGGCCCTCTGACACAACAAGTGTGCTCACAGCAGTTCCCTCTCCTTGCCAGTCCAGATCTCCTTATTAGGGCTATTTCATTTTAACAACTGGTGGCTTCTTTCTTGCTTGTGGTGATCAGATTAGGCTTGAAGCCTTCCCGGGCCTCAGTTTGTGTCTCTCACACAGCCTGGTGAATCAGAGCGGGGTGGATGAGTGGGAACAAGTGCAGAGCAGTTGGGAGCAGGGACCAGGGCAGGAGGAAGGTGCTGGCTGAGCCCCGTGAAGGCTCAGCAGCCTCCGGGGTGTCACATTCCCTGTTCTGCAGGCATTGGAAGGGATGGCCAGGGTTTGGTTGGGTGTAAAGGAGCATCTGAAGTGTCTAAAGGAGGCTGTGGGTGTCCAGCAGCGGGGATGGCAACTGCGATTCCAGAGGTTTTGGGAATGGCCCTTCTGGCCATGGCGTGAGGGCACTGGGGCAGTGTTTGATGTGGGTGCCCAGTGGGTGTGGCCCAAGCCTGGGTTCTTGTGGCCTGCTGGGGACAAAGCTGTCCATGGTGTGCTGCTGATATTCTGTGTGTAAATGATCGACTTGGAGATGGGCAAGGCCCTGGAATGTGCAGGATTCTGCATGGTGAATCAGTACCTTTATCACTCCTGGAGTCCAGTGAGCCAATAGCTGGACTCCTCATCCCTGCTGGCACTTGAACTCGATACCTTTGGCCAGTGGCTGTGCCCTGGTGCTGGGATGGTGCTGGGATGGTGCTGGGATGGGTGGGGCCCGGCGCTCACAGGGGGCCCAGCCCTGGGCAGGGCTCCTGTGCGGAGCATCCGCATGGGAAGCGGTGCTGGGAAGCGCTGCTGAGCATGGCCTTGCTCCCACACTCAGCCCTTGTCTCTTCCTTCCAGCGGCGATCGTGGAAGGCCCCGGATGACCGAACTGCCATGATCAAACCCCTGCGGCGCCTCAAGCAGGAGCCCGAGGATGAGCTGCCAGAGGCACCCCCCAGGTCCAAGGACAGTGACCAGTCTCGGTCCAGCTCACCCACAGCAGGGCCCAGCACGGAGGGTGCCGAGCCCAGGGACAAGAAGAAGTTCAAGATGAGGAGGAAAAGGCGGCTTCCCAATAAAGAACTGAGCAAGGAGCTCAGCAAAGAGCTTAACCAGGAGATCCAAAAAACCGAGAACAGCCTTGCCAATGAGAACCACCAACCCATCAAATCTGAACCGGAGAGCGAGAACGAGGAACCCAAGCGTGCGTTGAACAACAGCGAGAGACTCCATAGGTTCAGCAAAGGGTTGAACGGGACTCCCCGGGAGCTGAGGCACCACCAGCTCATGCCCAGCCTGCGCAGCACCCCCCGGGGAATAGCCCGGCCCCCGCCCTCGCTGTCGCCCCCCAAATGCATCCAGATGGAGCGGCACGTGATCCGGCCACCTCCCATCAGCCCCCCTCCGGACTCGCTCCCCCTGGATGACGGGGCAGCCCACGTGATGCAGAGGGAAGTCTGGATGGCTGTCTTTAGCTACCTCAGTCATAGAGACTTGTGCATCTGTATGAGAGTTTGCAAGACCTGGAACAGATGGTAAGGAGGGCGGGATACGAGGTGTGGTGGGACGGGCAGGGAAGGGGCAGCAGGTGATGGAGGCACCTGGGAGAGGGGTGTGGGCTGTCCCTGGAGCTCTGATGAGCCCAAGCTGAAGGAGTGACCAGCAGAAGTGGCAGGTCTCATGTTGCTTTCTCAGAAACGGCAGTTCCCAGCACTTCTGATGGGAGCTGTGCGTGTCAGCCTCGGCGTCGGCCTGCCGGGCTCCGGAGCAGCCTGTGCTGTAGTCAGACACCGCGGTGTTCCTGCTGCTGGACCGCCAGGCTGGGGCAGTCTCGGTGTCATTCTGCCCCAGGACTTCCTGACTGCCAGCATTTGTGCAGTTCAGCTATTAAATATCTCTCGAGATAGCGAGGATCCCACCGTGTGCTCCTCACAAGGGCTGTGCTGATTGTCTCCCTGTTGAGGGTACGTGGAGAGCCAGCCTGTTCTCTGTGCTCTGTGCCAGCAGAGCACGTTACAGAGGAATCCTTTGTTGATGGTATTGGCTCGCAGCGTGTCCCTTGTGCTCGGTTCCGTGTGGCCCTGACACAGCTGTGGCTGCAGAGCAGCAGCAGCACAAGCTTTAGTGCAGATTTACAGGTTTCAGTGACCGCTCAGCTCAGAGCTTGTGGCTCTGGTGACTCTTGCCCCAGGTTCCTGCTGTGCACAAGGACAGACAGACTGGAACAGGCTCCTTTCCAGCACAGTCTGGTAACAAAGCATGCACAAAGTAGAGAGGCTCATAATTCAGTGTGAGGTGATGTGTGTGGAGTGTCTCCTCTGTGGGCTGCTTGGTGTCACTGAAACCTGCTAAATGCATTTTCTACTTAAATAGAGTATTTGCTAACGAAAAAAAAATCAAGAAAATTCAGACTGCTGCACGCTCATCAGGACTTGGTGTTGTTGCCCTTAGAGAACCATAAAGAGCACAAAGACACATAATCCACGTGGAAAGGGATAACAAAAACACGAAACAGGAGAGGGATGATCTGTTTTCCCAAATCCCCTGGTTTTAAGTAAGGAAAACACAGGGGAAATGGGGATATTACTTAAATCAGACTTTATAAGTCAAAATGTAAGGAAGAACTGGTGACTTGTCTTCAGGCTATAAAATGGATTTTAGTAAGTGACTTTAAATGGGATCCAAAGTTGTTGACACTTGTAATTCTGTGGAAATACTTCCGTGCTTTATTGCAGGATAAATTTGATGGAGAAACTTGGAACTCACGTAACATTGTGTGGGGTTGTGTTTATCTTTGCAATACTTGGCCTTATTTTTGCAATTTTCAGTTAAATGCTGTAGTTTTTCCTACTGTTTAATGACACTTTTTAAAGCCTTACCAAAATCCAAACAAATGCCAAATTATGTGCTATTGGCTTTTTTTCTTTTTGGGTAGGTGCTGTGACAAAAGATTATGGACCAAAATAGATTTAAACCATTGTAAATCCATCACTCCACTTATGCTTAGTGGCATTATTAGGAGACAGCCTGTAACCCTTGATCTTAGCTGGACAAATATATCTAAAAAGCAGCTGAGTTGGCTTATCAACAGACTGCCAGGTAAGTGATGTCAAACCAAATCACAAACCAGTTTGTGTAACAAACCAGTCTGTATCTAAACTGCAAGCTCCAGGGAAAGTCTCCAGGGACTGGGGTGTCCTAGAAGAGGAGTAGACTCTCCTAGGAGGGCTGGAGATGTGTGCAAATGAAGCATCAGTGGGTTAAAATGGGCCAAATTATCTTTTGTGACTACTTGATGTGTTCAGTTAAAATAATTTGAGGCAGGTCTTGGCCAGCAGGTAACACTGCTGTGGGAAGGGCTGAGGGGACTGGGGGAGAGTGAAGTTCCAGGTGGTGGGAGAGATGGAGAGCTGGGCCAGGAGGAGGCTTTAAGGGGTCCCTGCTCGCCCTGGAGCGCTGGGACCGTGGTCAGAGCAGCCTGGGGGTGCCAGTGGAGGTCACTGGGATGTCTCGGGGAAGGTCACAGTGCTCCAACCTGTTCTGTATCTGCAGGTCTGCGGGACCTGCTGTTATCAGGGTGCTCTTGGATAGCAGTGTCGGCACTTTGTAGCTCCAGTTGTCCCTTGCTGCGAACTCTGGACGTGCAGTGGGCAGAAGGACTGAAAGACGCACAAATGAGAGACCTCCTGTCCCCGCCCACGGACAACCGGCCAGGTAACAGCGGGAGGAGCCCGGGAGCCCCGTCCCACCCCCGGGGCGTGTTCTGTGCTTAGTTCCCCTCGGAGCAAACGGGCAGGAGCCCCCACAGCCGAACCCGGCAGGGCTGGGGCCGTGCTGCCCCTTGGGGAGTTCGAGGTAGACTTGCAACACTCCTGGCTGGAGCCCTGGGGTGACAGTGATGTTCTCTGGCTGCTGAACCGTCATCTGAGCCACTGTGCTGGTTTTCTGTCTGACTTTCTTCTCTTCAGGCTGCAACGGGTGTACTTTAGAGAGTATGGAAACACTTTCTTCCAGTTCAGGGAAGGAGCAGTTCTGTGGGTCATGCCACATTCGCCCGGATTTCAGCTCAGGTGAAATTTTGAGCAAATCAGATCTGCTTTCTGGCATGCACTGCACAGCCTACTGCTTATTCCCGACTTGTAATTCCGCTGGGCCCCTGCAGTTACTTTCATCCCTTTTGTTTTGAAATCAGGAGGTGGCTTTGTCCACGTGCCTGTTCCAAAAATAGACAAGTGTTCCTGCTGATGTTCCCTCCAAAGCTCCAGACAGGCAAAAGCGTCTGAAGTTGACCTAGGGCAGCAGTGTTGTGTGTCACGGTGCATTTCATAGAGGCCTGCAGATGTTGGCAGCGCGGGGTGGGGCTCCTGGGAGTGACCCGCTGCCTCTGCCTTGCAGGTCAGATCGACAACCGGAGTAAGCTACGGAACATCGTGGAGCTGCGCCTGGCCGGCCTGGATATCACAGATGCTTCGCTGCGGCTGATCATCAGGCACATGCCCCTGCTCTCCAAACTCAATCTCAGTTACTGTAACCACGTGACAGATCAGTCTATTAACCTGCTGACCGCCGTCGGAACCACCACGCGGGATTCGTTAACGGAAATTAATTTATCAGGTAAGGGACGGGGGGAGGGGCGCTGCCCGTGGCATCAGAGCTGTGAGGGGGGTTTGACCCAGCCCTTGCCCTGCTCCTGGTGTAACTCCCTGGCAGCAGCCGGACGTGCTGCTGGTGGACACGGCCTCACAGCTGCCAGGAGGTGGTGGTGTATCCCCACTCATCCTCCGGGGGATTTTCCAGCGCCGCTGCTCTGCACATCTGGGCTGCCCGGCTTTATCCCGTGGGTTACACAACAGCAGCGGGGATGGGGATGGGCGATGGAGCTGGCGGGGAATTCCTCTGCCGGCACCGCGGGAGGGGCAGAAGGGACTGGCCACAGTCAGGATAAGCCCTCCTAGTGCTGGAGAACAAATCGGTGTTCAGTTGCTCCCCTCTGCTCTCCCCAGACTGCAATAAGGTCACTGACCAGTGCCTGTCTTACTTCAAACGTTGTGGGAACATCTGCCAGATCGACCTGAGGTACTGCAAGCAAGTGACGAAGGAGGGCTGCGAGCAGTTCATAGCGGAGATGTCCGTAAGTGTCCAGTTCGGGCAGGTGGAAGAAAAACTTCTGCAAAAACTGAGTTAGTTAAAGGACTCGTGTAAATACTGGGGTGGGGGGGGGAAGGGACTAAGAACACGTAGGGATTTTATTTTCAATTGGGAACTTGGAATATCAGAAAATGCCGTGATCGGATTTTACAACTCTTGTTGAGGAGAGAACAACGTGAAACTACCCATGTTAAGAATTTCAACTTGTGCCACTAATTCAGTCCACCTGGGATGTCCTGCACTGGCTCTTATGCAAATTCATAAGGCGACTGTTACCGATGATAATTGTTCACACCCTGGAAGAGGACTGAGCTCCAAGAAATACTGTTATTTAAAGTACCACAGCATGTGCTTGGTAGTGTAAATTTGATTTCCGCTTTTCATTTCTTAAGAAAAAAAAAAAAAGTTGGTGTCATTCAAGTGGACCACGCACTGCATTTCTGCCTTCTTAACACATTTTGTTTTGTTACATCTTACATTATGCAGAACTATTTTTGTACAAAAATTGTTTAAAAATTATTTATGCAATGTTTGAATGCATTACCAGTGTTTCGGTTTTGATTGCCAATTTTTATCTTTACTTATGGTAGGCGAGAACTTAACCTATACTTCGTAGACAGTATCTATCTACAAACGTGCCCAGGTCAGGAAAAGTAGGTTCATACTTTCAACTTAAAGCATGTTTTAATGGAAGTTTATATCCTGCTTTGTATACTTCAGAAGTGACATAAGCATGTTGTGGAAATAAGGTGTAAATTATAGTTGAAGTAAAACACTTTTATCTGTATAGAAATCACCTTTTTCTCAAAATTTTAAAAAAATTCCAATTTCAGCTTTTGCACATAGGAGGGTTTCACTCTGTAGCATGAGCTCTTGTACTCAATATAAAATTAATTTATACAGTGAGTCCAGCAGTAGAATAAATGGTCAAACGTAGTCTCTCTTTCTTTGAAGTGTGAGTTGAGTTCTCATTTAAGGTTTATAACATGGTTATTTCCTGATTGTAAAATTCTGCATTCATAAGTGCCATTGTTGTACGGTGTTGTTTTCGTAGACCTTCCTGATGCAGTTTTACCTTTGTTGAATTTGTATAAACAATTGTACAAAAACAGGCGCTGGCTCTGTGCATTTCTGTCGGGGCTGGGGGGCCGTGGCTGCAGGGAGTGCTGGGGCTCTGGCCCGTGGCTCTGAGCATTTTCCAGTGCAGTGTTACATCCACATCTCCATTCCTCCAGCAGGGATCTGCCCAGCTCAGGCTCGAGGAGCACTGACAGCTCGAGAACACTAAAACTGGAGCTGAATAACCCCCAGCCCTCCCAGGGCTGGGTAAGAAAAGAGACAGAGGCTGAGAGAGCCCATCACCCATCTTTATTAAGCTCGAGTGGCTAATGAGCAGCATGGAAATAACACTGAGGGCATGTCTGTCTTCATTAGCCTCCCCTCTGGACAGACTCCAGGAATTAAGTACTATTAAAAAGTTACTTCTAAAAAATAAAGCCATTGAGAGGTTTGCTCCCTTCTGAAAAATACTCAGTAGAGCTTGGAGCTGTGTTTTGTGTGAGGAGGAGCTACTTTCTCTCTTCCAAGCCAGCTTAACCATTCACAGAACAAGAGCAGGTGCCAATGCAGCACAGGTGCCAGTTCTCAGGTGCTGCACCCTCAGCCAAGCACAGCCTTGGCTCTGGAACTTTGCTGCCACATGGGAAATCAAAGGAGAAACGGTACCTTTATTGTTCTGCTTAAAGAATAACTGGACACACATGGTCGTCCCTCACCTCTTTTTTACAGTGAACTTCACCAATCCCTGTCCATGGCCATGCTTGGCCACAGGCATCCTGTTCTCGCCCCCAACGTGAGCTACTCTTGCTGCTGCCTTCTCCAGCTCATGGCTCACAGACATCCTCCAAGGACCATTACGCTGCCTGCTCCAAGAGGACCTGTACCCCAGCTCATGGCACAAAGCCCAGCCTGACCCTGGGCCAAGGGCTGGCAGCAGTGCAGGGCCCTCAGCAGCCCCTGGGGAGCTGGCTTGGGTGACTTGGCCTTAGGTGAAAGTCTGTGGAACAGGAGCTTTTAAACAAAACCGCTGTCTGCTGTCCCTGCTCCTGCCTCCCCCTCCCCAGGTAAGGTTAGTAACGCCGTACATTCCACGTTAGCAGCAAGGAGGTGGTGCCCCTGATCAGGATTCACAGTAACATCAGGCTGTCGGCACATGGAGTACAATCATCACAGATTAATAGTTACAACAGGCATGAGCGGACTAAGGGCCACGCTAATATGGTTTACTATAATACCCCCTTCTTAAAAAAATAGTTTACTCGTAAACTAAAAACCACTTAGTAACTGATTTTTGGAGCCCACCAGGCAGAGCCCAGTGCGACCCCCTGAGCCCTGCAAAGTGATGGAGTGTTTCGTACACCGACAGAAGAGCCAAGACAGCACACGTGTCATGACAGACATTCAGAGGGAGCAATCAGCATAAAGCGAGATTGCTTAAGGGCTTCTGTGCGGGAACAGTTCATGGCAGTGCTTCCTAAGCCGTGTCCCACAGCGGCACCGCAGCCACGCTGTCGGAACAGATACATTCTATCGTTAGGGAAAAGCTGAATAATCAACTGATATATTCATTGCTTCTAATGCACTAGAGAACACCACAGGCTAATAGGCTCAAGCAGAGGTGTTTGCTGACCACTTGCCGAGTGCTGAACGCGTAAGGACAGGTGAGATTCTTCAGAAGAGAGCAAGAACTGCTGTAAACAGTTTGACTCCAGCAAGCTGTGGGGCTGTAAGGTCAGTGGGGCAGCGCTGGTGCTGCACACACAGGCAGCACCTGGGCCTGCCCAGCCCTGCACTGCAGGAGCTGCTTGAAAAACCTTTCACCAACTTCTACATCTTGATGTTGAAAACGCCGAGTTTAACCAAGATCTACAAAGCTGCCGTGTGCCCCAGGGCCCAGCACTCCTGGCCACAGGAATCCTGCCCGGGGGGACTCGGGGCAGGGCTGGGTTAGGATTTGAAGACGTGCACGGCCCGCACGACGTACTGGCGGCAGATGGGGCACTCGCTCATCCTCTTGCCACACTTGGTGCAGGTGACCATGTGGCCGCACTCCAGCAGCACGCAGTCGATCACGGCGTCCATGCAGATCCGGCACAGGTTGTCATCGTCCTCGTTCAGCTGCATCTTCTCCCCCTCTGGAAACCCAACACAGAGGGAGGTCACGGCTCTGGGCCCTGCAGAACCAGGGCAGTTCCAGCCCAGCCATGCTCCATCCCCTCACATGAGTTTTTTTAACCCCCAGCTACAAATTAATCTATACTCCTCCAACAATAAGCAAAGAAATAAGAACTAGGAAGCCCCTCAAGTGAACATCCAATATTTGGCTTCTTTCTTTAAACTCAAACTATTTTCAATTCATAATGTAATGACTGTGAAATAACGTGCTGGATTAAAATTCGGAGCATGTTGGTTTTTCATCTCAGAGCTCACTGTTTGGCAGAACACTTTCCTCAGAAGATTAAACACAGTAATAATAAAGCAGACTAAGAAGTGGAAGCTTTAAGTAGGCCATAAAGGTGGCAGAACTGAACAAAACCTGTCAAGTTTCATTGCAAATAGTCAACATCCTCATCCATAACTCAACATTCCATCAGACAGTAGTGAAAACAATAAACCTTAAGTTTAAAGTTTTCTTCACAAGTTTTGTGTGAGCAGGAATTGGTCTTTCTTAAAAAAGCAAAAATAAAGTATAAACCTACGTGTCTTGTGGTTCTCCTCGTTCTCTCTGTATAGTCTGCTCACTTTTTCCACAAGTTCCCATTTTTCACAGCATCCTGAGTAGTTGACAAAATTACAGGCGAGTATTTCCTTCAGCTGCCGGACACTCAACCCTTCGATGTCTTCCAGACTGGAAATATCGGACAGGGACGCCCTCACTCGCTTCCTGGATAGCCCCGGGGTCTGAAACACACCAGATGTGTGGTGTTAACTGCCCTGGTTAGTTCAGAGCACCAGAGCTGGAGCACATGAAGCTGTAGCAGCTTGGCTACAGTTTAATTCTTTTGGAAGCCAATGTGTGCAGACATTCATTGCTAGACACAGCAAACTCTGGAAGAACCAGAGCATGAGGCCAAATGTTGGTAGAGATCTAAAACACTTTATGGTGTCACATGCCAAAAATCTATTCTTTGGACAGTTCATCTCACCTGTTCTTCTGCACTTTCTTCTTCTTCATTATTTACAGATGTTTCCGTTTGTCCCTGTGTACAAAATGAAACTCATCAGGATAAAAACCCATGTTATTCCCTTATAAAACACTTCCCTTCCTACCAAGGCAATCACAGGTGACAATGAAATGACATTTTGACGCTCCAATTGCTACTAATTAGTCCAGGTTTAAGTGACCCCTGACCTGAACTAGGAATCTTTGCCAATTATCCCCAGCTTTCAGGTGCAGGATACAAAAGGCATTTTTCCTGCCCCTCCAAACTGTACCAGTTGGTGTTTTATTTTAAATTGATACATAACTATTAAAAAAATATATAAAATAAAGCAATACTATCGCATAAAACATGTTAATCACTGTACCCGTGAAGGTGTCCCACTTCCTGTGCTTCCCCTTCTGTTGGCAAGTTCTCCTGGATTTGACATGGATACAGACATGGAAAAGGGATGGGTAAAAAAGCCCGAAGTCTGTGACCGTGACGAGCGCAAGCTGCCAGCGTCCATGTCCTCCTCCGACCCCAACCCATGGTGGCACAGCACCAGGTCCACCAGGTCTTCCTTCTCTCTGCAGGTGTCCGTGGGGATGTTCCTGAGGATCAGATACTGACGCAGATCCTTCACTTTCAATCTCATTAGCTGAGGGCGCTGGAAGGCCGTTTCTTGCAGCAAGTGACAAGTGGAACATCTTCTGAGATTCTCTTGTAAGACTGAGCAAACTGAGCAAAAATCCTTCTTGCAGTCACAACACACGTGCTGAGGGGAAAGGAGGGAACGGTTCAGCTGTGCGTCACAGGAAACAAATCCAGGCCCTGCTCTCTCCTTCTCCAGGCTACAGAATTTACTGTTAGTTCTTCCACTATCAGTTGTGACAGACATCATTTTTAAGATTTAAGTCCAGCAAACTGCCCTGTCAAACAGTTTTGCAGGTGTCCCAAGAGAGTCCCTCGCTCTTTTGGCACTACTGAAGCTGATTTGAGGTTTCAGTGAAAAATATTATGAATAAACAAATGAATAAAGTACTCAAGTTGTAAATTAGACAACAAATAAAACTAAAACCAATTTTATGGTCTGTTAAAATACTTCTGAACATACTGTCACTGCTCCTTTCACATGTGTAAAACAACACTATAACCCCAAACTTTAGAGAACCTACTGCTTCCTCAGCTGATTCCAAGAACTCAAAGTAGGCCTCGAATGTGATGAATCACATGGGAGGGAAATACTCCCAAAAGCCCAGATGTCACTGCTGAAGAGAGCTTTGTTCAAAAGACTCACAATACACAAAAGCTGGAATAGACAAGACTGTCAGCATTCCAGCTGCTGTAAACAAACCCAAACTCCTCAAGGTTTTCAGGATTACAGTAAATTAATACTGGCTTCAGCTATGTCCCTACACAACACTTCATTCAACAAAGCCTTGCCATGTGAACAGGACACATAAGGGGAAAACAACACAAACTGAGGGAAGAGGCTTCATGATCATCTGAAAGAGCTGCAGAGGATTAGGTCACTGAGGGGAGGAAAAAACAATCCTGGACAGTTATGATACACAGAAATAACAGAATATTAAGAATCTCAATTTAATCTGCATTAATCCACCAACCTGCCTCCTAAAGAAGGAAGAGGCTGTTGGAGCACAACAGCATTGAGCAGAGCTAAAGCTGGTTAGGAAACAACCAGAACTGCATGAGAACTTCCAGAAAGAAGCTGTAATACTGTATCGTGAGTTTTTAACTTCTCCATCACCCAGTTTGTTCACTCCAGTACTCAACCACTGTTTGGTGCCATCTTCAAAACCAGATTTGCTTTACTGTTTAAGATTCTGAAGCTAACATGTATCTTACAAATCAGAGTCCATTAATTTTCAGGCCAGCCCAGATCAAACGTGTCACTAATGAACATCAGACTTATTAACTTCTAATCCTGGCTGACAGAATAAGGCACTTCCTCCCTCCCTGCCTATATCTACCTCAGGTTTCTGAGAAATACACACTCATCTCCCAGTGTGCCACAGATGAGTTCACAGGGGTAAAAATACTGTGCAATAGGAAATATACTCACTTTTTTCCTAAAAACTGAGAAGGAAAGTCCACAGGCTTTGCAGACGATGTTCGTGCCGGCTGCAGCAGGAGCTGGATATGCTGAGAAGTCTGTGCTTGGTGTAAACCGGAATGGGCCAGCACCTCCCCCAAAGCCAGCCTGCTGGCCACGGACTGCTCCCGTACCCATGACTTCATTCAGCAACCCGCAGCAGGAAGCCCACATGGAAGTAGCTCCCGCCTGAAAACATCACAAAGCAAACGCAGAGAATCAGTATCTGAAAGGCCACATCAGATGTGCCTTGCTGCTGAGGAGCTACTTCACTCCGTCTGTCATCATCCCAGGAGCATGTGGTGCGAATTCCCGGAGCTCCAGGATTCCAGCACGCTCATGGCTGTGACAGACCAGCTCCGCTCCCAGCTGAAATCCAAAGTGGGAAAGATTTGCCTCTGAAAGGCCAACACAGGCACAGGGAGCTCACACTCACAACTCCTTTTCTAGAGAATTCCCCACAAAAAGAGTCAGGAATTTGAGGAGTGATGCAACAGCAGAGCAAGGAAAGAGTGACTGACAGCCCGTTGTAGGTGAGGGGCAAACCCCGAAATGGTGACAGGCAGAAACAGCAACTTCTCATGATTAATGCAGAACTGTCCCTGCAGGATCTGCTCCAGAACTCATCCAGCTCTTGTATGACTCATAACAAAACTCTCTCTAAAACAACATTCCTGGTTTTCAAACTTGAAAACCACTCTTCGTTAGAAGATAATTACAGTCTGGTTTCACTGAGAAGGAAACGCTTTTTCAAGACCTCCCTGAACCTCCTCATTTTGTTGCCTTACAAAATGTCTAACAAAGGTTAAAATAAATCTAAATGAACTTATTTTCCATTGATTGGATTTCAGTTTTGAGTCACATAATCTTAAAACACCGCAAAAAATTCTGAACACGTAAACAAAGTGCTACTTTTTATCCTTGGAAGCCCTGAGCACTGGATTCTGTATCAAAAGCGCATATTCTACTTCAAGGTGGAATTTGGACTCCAAGTTGGGCAGGTCACATGTTTAATCACTGTCAGGTGGCTCCCTGAGACCTGCTAAAAAAAAACAGGAGGGGCAAACAGAATCACGTCAGGTTCTCCCTGAAAGGAAGCTGAGGGGTACAACTTCCTTTAAACATAATTATTTTTTCATACTTTTTTTCTTTAACAGCTGTTCTCTTTTTCATTCCAGAGCAGCATCATTTTTCTTTTTTTCCCAAAGCACCAAGACAGAAAATAATTGCTTTTGAGACTTGTAATTCTTGCTGTAAAACCCCAACCAACCAGAACACGCACTTCAGCTCTGTAACGTGGTGCTTTAATTCCTGTAGTAACTACCCTAATTTCTAGATGAAGTTGCACATTTTCCCTGAACTGAACACAATCCTCTTACATTTGTGGGAACTTAATGCCAGAGTAACTGGGGATAGGCCAGAACGTCTCCTTTCAAACCACAGAGCACAAAAGGTAAGAACAAGAGCTTTAGTTACAACATCAAATATACATTCTAATTAAATCCTCTCATCTGTTAAATCCACTTGTCATTATGGGTATTTCAACAGCAGAATTCATCCTGCTGTAACAAGAACCCTCCGTGCCCTGGGCACCCCACGCACAGGAGATCTTCCTCAGCTTCCTCAGGATGAACTCCAGCGGCCCTTCCCTCACACAGCTCGCTCCAGCCTGGCGCTCACATCCCAGCCTCCAACTAAGGCTTGTTTTATACTCCTCCATTATAAACACTGTGGAAACGCATCAGTATTAATTTCTCCTGGGCAAAACATAATTATCCTAGTTTATTAGGCAAGAGGAATTAACTTTCCAGAAATACATCCTGAAAACCAATGTCAATACAACAGAGCTTTAAAACTCGGAACTTCCGAAAAATACTTCCTCTCATCTTAAGGGAAAGCTGTAACACAACCATTCCTCTCATTCATCACCTATTTTTCAAAACAGAGGAGCTAATTATGTATCTAAAATATTTCAAAACAGCCTTATATAAATAACAGAAAAATAAAATAATTAACCAAAAGGATCTGTCAAAATTCAACTTCCTTTATTACACAACTATGGCCTGTTCAGGGGGTCACAGCAGCAGCAGGACACACAATGACTAAAAGGACATGAGACATTTGATACCACAACCCCGGCCTGAGAGTTTAACACCTGCTTCCTAGACTCATTTTGTTCCAGAGCCTGTAACAACTGTTCAGATATCACTGTCAACAGCAAACATATGTATTTTTAGGAACTTTTTGCTACTCATTTTGGACACAAGAACGTTGTTGATATCAAACAGAAAATCTCTTTATCTTGCTGCCAACCACTCACTCCAGGTGCAAGGTAGGGCTAAGTGGGCATTAATTTTCTCCTTAACCTGTGTCACCTGTGGATTCCTTCTATGCCCTCAGGTCATTAACTGATAATTGAATTACAGTGTCTAGACTCTCCATATTGCTCTGTAAAAGAAATGACACCGAACTGAAAAGCACCAACACAACACACAAATTGAACACGCTAAAACAAAAATTCCCTCCCTTGAGAATTAATCAAAACATTCCCAGTTTCTGCACCAAAACCATCAGTCTTCACTTCCATGGACAAGCTGCCATCGGTATCTTCCCTCTCCGTACCTTATGTGCATCTCATAGGAGCAAAATGCTGCGTTCCAACTTCTGTGCTGTTGTTTTTCGCTTTAAGGGTGTTTAGTTACCTGATGAGGATTTCACCTGCTGCTCCCGACACGCCTGTGCAAGCTGCGTGTGCTACCAAAACCGCAGAACGACGGGAGAGCGGCGGGAGGGATTTATTTCCGATCATTTTAACTGAAACTTCCTCTTTACACCCACCCTCAGACCAAGCAGAGCTCTTCCGGGACGGCGCGACAGCCCCGGGCGCGACCCGGCGCCTCAGGGGAGCGACCCGGGCTCCGGCCCCCCGGGAGCCCCGGTGTGCCCCTCACAGGCCCGGCCCCGGGCCCCGCCCGGCTGCTGACTCAGCGCGGGGGCCCCTCGGCTCGGCGGTGCCGGCCCGGCCGCCCCTCAGAGCGGGGCGGGACGGCGGCCGCGGCCT
>VZTE01002410.1:173938-193926 GCA_013397775.1 Eulacestoma nigropectus
CGGGGGGGCGCGGAAATGGCCCGAGCGGGGCCGGGACACGCGGGGGGCACCGGGGGGGCACCGATGGCGGCACTGAGGGCGCCGGCGATGGAGCACCCGTGGTGGCACCACTGCAGTCACCGGTACTGGCACCGATGGAGCACCGATGGTGGCACCCCTGCAGTCACCGGTACTGGCACCGATGGTGGCACCACTGCAGTCACGGGTACTGGCACCGATGGTGGCTCCGAGGTGATCCTGCCCCTCCACTCGGCCCTGGGACATCTGCAGTGCTGAGTGCAGTCCTGGGCTCCTCAGGACAAGAGGGAAGGAGCTCCTGGAGAGGGCCCAGCACAAGGCACAGAGACAATGAAGGTTCTGGAGCATCTCTCTTACGAGGAGAGACTGCTGGAGCTGTCTGCAGAAGAGAAGGCTGAGAGGGGATCTCATCAATACGTACAAATATCTCCAAGGGCTGCCAGGAGGATGGCGCCAGACTCTTTTTGGTGGTGCCCAGTGACAGGATGAGGAGGAATGGCCATAAACTAAAACACAAGAAGTTTCACCTCAACATGAGAAAGAACTTTCCATTAAGGGTGGCAGAGCACTGGAATTGCCCGGGGAAGTCGTGGATTCTCTCTCTGTGGAGCCTGTCCAGTCCCACTCCCTGGCCTTGGACACTTCCAGGGACAGAGCAGCCACAGCTTCTCTGGGCAAACTGTGCCAGGGCCTCCCCACCTTCTGAGTAAAGAATTTCCCCCTAACACCTAACCCAAATCCACCCTCTTTCAGTTTTATTCTACCAAGCCCTTTGGTGAGAACCATTAAATTCGAGAAAAGATTTATATTATTTAAAAATCCACTTCCAGTGAGCTCCTAGATGCCATTATTATTATCTTCTCTAGGCTGGGAGTGGGATATATATATAAAATAATAATCATAGCTTGCAAGAATTGAAAGCTTTTGACCAGAAGATTACATAAAAGAAACCCCAGCAGTACAAACCTGACCAAGGCTTCAGGAAAGCTTTACATAAGAGCACACAGGGCCAAGAACAAGGCAGGCCTTTGCCAAAAAGAGGAACAGACAAAAGAGGCTGAAAATAAATATGGAGCACAAATCAAATTTACCCCTACAAAGGGTTGGATGCAATCTGCTAATTTCTGCAGGGAGGATCTATTTTTGGAGCAAATCAGATACAAGAACTGGGTAAAAAAAAAAAGGTGTGTAATTGGCACGTGAATGGCACAGTCCTGGCAGCTTCAGGAGTAAGAGCAGATACTTCACACAGCCCAACTTCTGGATTTGCACTGACACCATATTTTAATTCAAAATCAGGTCACCTTTTTTCAGAAATGCTTATGCTCCTTTACAAGCTTTAGACATGCTCTGAACTTGTACACATGACTTAATAAAAAACATCATTTTTTTCCCCAATAATAGCTTGCCATTTTAGTCAAAGCAACTGAAAAAATAGAAAAGCCTTGTGAATACAACATTGGAGCTTGCAATGGCACATTCCTCACATTTCCCATGCAAGAGACTGCTTTAAGATACCTTAAAAATATCAGTACAGTTTGGTTTTTAAGAAGTTCTATGTCTTCTAAATTCTGTCGATTCAGGGTTTCCCTTGAAGTGCCAAGTTATACACATATTTTTGTTAATAAAATTACATTAAAACATGAGAACTCCCCATGCAGTCACTGTACTGGGGTAAAAGCTGTCCCAAACCAAGCAAAACGCAACATTTTCCCTTTTTCTCTGTTAAGGATTTGCTAACAAGAAATCCTCCCAAACACAGATGTTTTAGGGAGTAACGTGGGCCTGACAGAGCTGAGATCTGGTGACAGTGCTGGCAGCTGCACTTGCCACTCCTGCCTTAATTTGGGCAGATCTGGATGAATCATGTCCTTAACATGTGATTTGAGCTTTTACAGCATTAGTGTGCCCAGACTGTAACCACGCCGAGGGTTTTAAACGAGGATCTTTAACTCTGCCAGCTACTCCGTGGGTGAAAAGGAGCATTTCAAGAGGTTCTATTAATAAAAGACTTGCCCTCGCTGAGCTTTCTGGACTGTGCCAAAGCAGCATTAAAAGATTTAAATCTATTACTGCGAGATGTCCCATTTCCTTCTGCCACCAAATAACAAGTGACAACGACTCGCTGCAGCTCCGTAATCCCTCGAGGTTTTACACAGCGCCAGAGACAGAGGTAGAGAAGTGATTCTTCCCAGGAATATTAATTTGGTTTTAATTTAACAATCTGCAGAATTTAATAGTAAAGTTAAAAAAGACAAACTTAATCCCTGGGCGTTATCTGGGGAGTTCAGGTTGGATATTAATGCCTGTAGGAAGAATCAGGGAATCACAGAATCAGAATGGTTTGGGTTGGAAGGCACCCCACAGATCATTCATTTCCACCCCCCTGCCATGGGCAGGGACACCTTCCACTATCCCAGGCTGCTCCAAGCCCTTTCCAACCTGGCCTTGGACACTTCCAGGGATGGGGCAGCCCCAGCTTCTCTGGGCAACCTGTGCCAGGGCCTCCCCACCCTCACAGGGAGGATTTTCTTCCCAATATCCCATTTATCCCTGCCCTCTGTCAGTGTGAAGCCATTTTCCCTCGTCCTGTCACTCTATCCCTTGTAAATAGTTTGTCTCCCTATTTTTGTCGGCCCCTTCAGGCACTGGAAGGCCACAATTAGGTCACCCCCAAACTCCTATTTTCCAGGCTGAACAATCCCAGTTCTCTCAGCCTTTCCTCACAGGAGAAATCCTCCATCCCTCTGATCATCCTGGTGCCCCCTGTGGCCTCGCTGCTGGGCACAGCCTATTTTAGGTAAGATAAAAGATGACTTTTTCAACTGTGTTACCTAATCTTGGATTTAATACAATCAAAGTCATCTCTCACTGCTTTTTTGGGAGGGCTGGTTTTTAGGCGTGAGAGCTGATTTAAATATACTTTAGAAGTGTATTCTAAATGTTCTCTCTGCACCACGCACTGAAGGATTGTCAGCAGAGTTCACACTTCGGCTTCAGAGCATCACACAGAAACATCAGAACCAGATGTTTGTCATTTCCTTTTCCCTCCCAGCCCTGCACAGGCCGGCTGCAGCCCAGCCTTTATCTCATCCCCCTCCCCTCCCTGCCCTGCCACGCCACCAGTTCCTTGTTTCCGCCCAGGCCACAGTGCTTTATTTTCAGGAAATGTCAGCAAGTTGACCTTTATAACATAATAGCTGCTGTTACTTCCTGCGTTTTGTATTCAGACACAGCTCAATCAGTTCATTGAGGGCGAGGAAACGATCGTTAATTACGCCAGCAGCAGCAAGCTACAATGTTAAGTTTCTTAAATGTAAATGTATCCTAGAAAATTACTCCCCGCTTGATTTGCCTCCTCCTCCTCCTCCTCTCACCACCCCCAGGCATGAATCAGGAGCAGCGCAATGGAAATCCCCGGGGACAGGCAGATGTATAATAATATTGAGTTTTGTTTTGCTCTCACTTACAAAAATGAGAACTATTATAATAATTGGAGTATTTTCTTTGGGAATATGATGCCTTAATGAAGTACTTTAACAAGTTATTGAGAAAATAAAAACTTACATGTGGAAACATCTTTACGGCATCACAATTAACTCGCAGGAAATCCAGAGAGGAGTGAATTCACTCTGTGGTGTTCTCTGTAATATGGAAATGCTCGTGTCAGAGCACAGAGAAAATGTATTAGATAGATGGGTTCATCTAAATTTTACTGTATAAAAGATGTAACTTTTTACCCCTTGGGGTGCTTGACTTGTGGAAACCTCCACTTTGCAGCCTGTGCAGAATAAACAACATCTCCTTTTTAAACCAGACTCTGTGTCTGTGTTTAAAGAGCTCCTAAAATCAGCAACCCCACCAGGACACTGCCCATGGTCACCTGTACCTCACCTGGTACAAGTTTGGCCATCTCTGTTAATCACAGGATCATTAAAGTTGGAAAAGACTTCCAAGGTCATCAAGCCCAACCTGTGACCAATCACCAAACCCTAATCCAAAGTGCCGTGTCTACTTGTTTTTTGGACACTTCCAGGGATGATGACTCCACCACTTCCCCTTCCAATGCTTCACCCCTCTTTCAGTGAAGAAATTTTTCCTAAAATGCCCACCCTGAGCCTCCCCTGGCCCAGCCTGAGGCCGTTCCCTCTCCTCCTGTCCCTGTTCCCTGTGAGCAGAGCCCGACCCCCCCCGGCTGCCCCCTCCTGTCAGGGAGCTGTGCAGAGCCACAAGGTCCCCCCTGAGCCTCCTTTTCTCCAGGCTGAGCCCCTTTCCCAGCTCCCTCAGCCGCTCCTGATGCTCCAGACCCTTCCCCAGCTCAGTTCCCTGCCCGGGACACGCTCCAGCCCCTCAGTGTCCTTCCTGGCCTGAGGGGCCCAGAACTGACCCCAGGATTTGCGGCGCCTCAGCAGTGCCAGCACAGAGGGAAAATGTCTGTTCCCTTATCTAGCAGATAACTCCTCAGGGATGCCGCTGCCCGAGAGCAGCCCATCCCCTCGCTGTCCCCAGCCGCGGCCTGTCCATATCTGTCCCCAGCCGCGGCCTGGCTGCCGTGCGGGGCAGTTCGGGGGAAGCGGCCCCGCCCCCGCGCGGACCCTTCCCTCCCCGGAACGTCTCTCTCGCGCCCGGCGCGCCGGGCAGCCCCTCCGTGGCGGCGCACAGTCCCTCCTCTGATTGGCTGCGGCACCGCCCGCGCGCCGGCGCGGGGGGCGGCGATTGGCCGGCGGGGCGGGGGCGCGCGCGCGGTTTCCCGGGCGACGGGCGGCCCGGCGCCGCCATGGCGAGCGTGCACGAGAGCCTGTACTTCAACCCGATGCTGAGCAACGGCGTCGTGCACGCGAACGTGTTCGGCGTCCGCGATTGGGTCACCCCGCACAAGATGGCCCTGCTCGTGCTGCTCAGCGAGCTGGGCCGCGCCGGCGCGCAGCTCGGCCTGCTGGAGCGGCGGCGGCTCAACCGGCTGCTGCTGCCGCTGCTGCAGGTCGGGGCCCGGGCTGGGGCGGGGGGAGGGCTGGCCCCGTTGTGTCGTGGCCTGTCGCGACATGTCGCTGTCCTCCGCAGGGTCCGGATATGGCGCTGTCGCGGCTGCGCAAGGCCATCGAGGAGTGCTGCCCGCACCTGGCCGGCTCCGTCCACATCAGGTGCGGGGAGCGCCCGAGCGGGCCCGTGCGGGCGGGGCGGGGGAAGAGCCGCCGAGGCCGCTGTGTGAATCCTCTGCGCTGCTTGTGTCCGCTCTGAGCGCTGAAAAGTGCTCTAAAACGTGTAAACGTCAGGTTTTAAAAGGATACATTTGGGCCGAAACTCTTATTTCTTACTTGTCATAACTTAAGTTCTGAAAGGCACGAACATCGAAGCCATCAAAGTTTCTGTGGGACAGAAGATCTGTTGTCATAACAGATAACTCACTGAACAGCAACAGTTCCAAAAATCTAATCAATCAAAACTTTTGTATTTTAAAAATAAAAAAAATTTTTAAAGGGTTCCTATTTGTTTTAAGAATAACCATTTTTTCTACTTATTCTCTTTTAATACAGACCTGTTTAAAAAGAAAAAAAAAAGCCCAAACCGGGTTGTTATTTGGCTTATTATCAATGTTTAATATGGTCTTATTTATCTCAGTATGAAAACCTCCTGGGCCCAAGAAATTAGTTATCACTTGGTTCTGTTTGTGTTTACTCATTTATACAGGAAGCAGGAGAATATTTTAATTGATGTCTGTATTAACACCCTAAAAAATGTAATTTTCCTCCCCTGTTTAGGTTAAAACTTATGGCAGAAGGAGAACTGAAAGATATGGAACAATTTTTTGATGACCTTTCAGATTCATTCTCAGGGACAGAGCCAGAAGTTCATAAAACAAGTGTAGTAGGTAAATAACCGTGATCCATAAGCTATTTTTGATGTGGTATCTATCACTGATATGACTCCCTCAGGATACAGCTTTGTTTTTCTGGGGAGGTGTAAAATTGCAGAATGTCATTTTTCTCTTGCTCTGATGTTGCACAGTAACTGATAGTCTTGCACCTTGTGAGGTTGTTACTGATTTTAACAATTTACCTGTGAGATTTGCTGCTAAATCACATCCAGATTTACACCCTGCAACACTGAGTTGTGTCATTTGGTAGGCTGAGATGAGAATCAGTAATTTCCATTCCATTTCTCATTAATTTCTGTTTAATGAGGGACTAAATGATATTGTTTAAGCTGCTGGCCATGATTTTAGTCTCCTATCTGAAGCAGCACCTGACAGACCGAGCTCACAGCAGGTGTTTCCCTCTCCAGGTCTGTTCCTGCGCCACATGATCCTGGCATACAACAAACTTTCCTTCAGCCAGGTCTATAAACTTTACACAGCACTCCAGCAGTACTTTCAAAAGGATGAGAAAAAGAATGGAGCCGATGAGAATGAGATGGAGCTGACAAATCCGGAGGAGCTGGATGGGAAAATGGAGAAAGAAGAACTTGACGGGCCTTTAAGGTGACATATTCATGTTAAAGTCCTTCCCACCTCTTAAGGAAATTAATATTTTGTTTTATTAAAGCCTCCTGCAGCCGGGCTGAGCTTTGTGGCCGCCGTTTCCTTGGTGCCACCGTGTGGTAACATTTGTCAGTGGCTCAGTGGCTCGTGAAGGTGGCACTGCCCCATCCTCATCCTCGCTTAGGGAACCACAGGCTGAAGGCAGTTGCTGCCCACAGCTCCCCACTGCTCAATGACTTCTGTGGTTGTCACGTGCTAAAACTGTTGGAGAGGTCACTTCTGCTTCCAGCAGGGAAAGATTGCTCAATAAGGAGAAGTTAAGTTGAACGGTTTTGTTTTGCTTTTCACCCCTCTCCAAATAAAAGAATTCGTGTCTATTTGCCTCAAAAAGGAGAAGCAAATACTGTGAGTTTTCACCTGCTGAACAGGTGCTCCACTGCAAGAATAATCCTGAAAGTATTTTATGTATCCGTATATTTAAAATGTGCTTTGCAAACTGTGTTTGTATAAACTTGTGCAGGAGTTGCTGCAGCATGAGTCAGACAGCAGCTTTTGAGGTCTGGCTGTGTGCTGGACTGGCTGTTTTTCCACAGAATAAATGTCTTGCAGAACAGCTGTTTTCAGCAGTGCTGGATGTGGCCAAAGTGCCAGTTCATCTCCTTGGGACTGTCTTCAAAAGATAGAAAAAACAGAGCAAAGCCATCTGTCAGCCCCAAATCTTCTCTCTGCTGTTTTTCTTTAGGGTTTTTTAAGGTGTATTTAGGGTAACGTTGCTCTCGACTATGAGAGCAAGGCTGAAGCTGAACTGTGTGAAATCATTTGGATTGCTTACTATGATATAGTAAATTTTATTTTTTATTAAGTTTTCTCAGTGTTCTTTCATGCTTTGAGCTATAATATCTCAGAAAACTTTATCAAGCAAAAGTGTGGGGTGTCTGATAAAATGTATTTCCGTGTTGTCTTTCCTTGCTCCTGTTTCTAACCAGAGTGTTTCTTACCAGGGAAGAAGAGATAGCCTGCAGTGGGCCTCTTTCCCAGAAACAAGCAGAGTATTTTCTTTCTCAGCAGGTATGTTAATTCTCATTAAAGTGGAGGAAATGTTCCATAGCATGAATTTCACCTTGAATTTTACCCACAGTGTCAGCCGTGATGTTTTCTCCAATCTGGTTGAGACTTGTTGATATCTTGCATGTTGTTGCTCAGTATGAGCACTTGGGGCTATGAGTGTTCTATGCAGACATGTCACCATATGCTGATATTTGGTTCTGAGAAGGTCCTTCTGCTCTGCTTGCCTCACATTTCTGTGAAATGTGCAGTTTTGTTGGTTATTCCAGCTGGTAAATAAAAAAGGGAACGGAAATACACATGGACACAAATGTCAGTAATTCAATAGTCAGTAATGCTAATTTTAGTAACTACATTTTTGTAGTTCTTTATTAATTGAACTGCTTGCCAAAGCAAACCGTGGATTTATGGTATTTGTTTTCCTTTTTTTGTATGAGATGATACAGGTAATTCCAGTGAGCAATGTGTGGCATTAGTTCTTCAGAGAGAAACTTAACCAGGATTCTTTAAGTGCCTTTAAACAGTCATTTGAATAAGGTTTTATTTGACTTGGTCTCTCTGATCTCTGGAAAGTGAACACTATAATAGAATATAGAATCAAACTGCCACTGTCATAGTAGACAGAGCTGCTGCAAAATCTTCTTTAATGTCCTCTCCAAGCAGATAACAACCTGACAATCCTGTACCACAATATATTTTTATAACCCTCCTTATGGAGTTACATATCTTACTTGTACTGTTAAAATTTTATTCCAGGCTTCTTTACTAAAGAATGATGAGACAAAGGCTCTTGCTCCAGCATCTTTACAAAAAGAATTGAACAACTTGTTAAAATTTAATCCAGACTTTGCTGAAGCAGTAAGTATCTTTTTCTTCGTCCAGAATGGTTGTAAAGGGATTTCTTATCTCTAGGATAGGATTATTTGGAAGTAATTTATTCTCTGTTGAAATATAAGTAGATGATAAAAGTGTGAGCAAGTTGCATGTAGATGTTTAGTAATTCAGACTAAAATTCCTGAAGGTACAGAAACCTTAAATAAGCAAAGTACTTCCCCTTCATGCACAGATATAAGCCTCTTAATTTTGGTGGGACTGAGTGCATTCTTGTTCCACTAAATCTAAAACTTACTTCTTCTTTTACCCACATTTTCCTAAGGAATTTCAGGCCTCATACTCCTGTAGTTTAAAAATCAGTATTAAGTGCAATATCTGTTAATTTTGCTTGTTGTTGTTCACTTTGCTTCTGGTCCTTAATAGCCATTTATACTGAAAGCCATAGACAACTCCTGCTGAGGGGAGTTTCCAGACCTGTGGTGTGAGCTCTTGCTTTGTCCCTCAACAGATTATTCTTGAACAACTTCCATAAGTTCAGCTCTTTCCTGCCTTGCTTTCTACCTCTTCCTCCCAGCAGCCTTGGGCTGAGGCAGACAGGATTTTCCTTGCTGCTGTTTGGAAGGGTATCCTTGAAAGGGCTGCCTTAGTCCCTGGCTGGACTTCACAGCATAAAGGATTATCCTGCCCAGGTCTCAATGCCAAAAAAGAAAATACATAATTTTAGCATCTCCTCTCTATCTGCACAGCATTTGGAAGCAGTGCTGATGTTTCTTAGTGTCTCCCTGAGTGCAGACACTGTGGGAGTCCTGCCTCCGTTCCCACTCTCACTTCACACATAAATACAGGGATTCCAGCTCTGTAGAGATCTCAGACTGGCTGGGATCATTCTGGCAGCCAGATCTTGTAATCTTCACCATTTGGCAGATCCTGTTAGGGCAGACAACCAGTTTTGTCCAAGAAATTATCTATTTTTATCCAGAAATTCTGCACAGGTAGTGTCAGTATTGGTGCAGCTTCCGATCCAGCACTTCTTCCCTGGCCGTGCAGTATTTCATGGTTCCACGTGTTGGGCTAAAATACACAGTTATAAACAAAACTCTGGTTTAATAGCTGTACAATTAAAGCTGATTTTGCTTGGCTTTTCAGCATTATTTAAGCTACTTAAACAGCCTCCGAGTGCAAGATGTCTTCAGTTCCACACACAGCCTCCTGCATTACTTCGACCGGCTGATCCTCACGGGGGCAGAGAGCAAAAGCAACGGGGACGAGGGCTACGGGCGGAGCCTGCGCTACGCCGCGCTCAACCTGGCGGCCCTGCACTGCCGCTTCGGCCACTAGTAAGGGATTCACCCGGGGCCATCTCAAAGTGCTGACAAAGAGACCTTCCCTTCCTGCTGAAAATCCCTTCATGGGCTTTCTCACACTTGACAGCAGCTGTGGTTGGGTCAGGATCGTCTTGCGATCTTGATTTGTTTGGGTTCGTTTTTGTTTTGACATTTATTTGGTTTCCATAATAACTGAGCCATCTAAGAGTTGACATTTGTCTGTGTCCTGGGTATTTTAAGTGTTCAATTACATTTCCATGACCTCAGAAGGGTCAGTGGGCATGAATGCCTATTTTCATCCGTATTCTCAAGAATATGTGGTCGGTTTTCTGCAGGTCAGCATAGAGCTGATTATCTGGCAAAAGAATACTTAAACCCCGAGCTTTTAAAATTTAAAATGCCATGGGTGGGATTTATTTTGTTGATAAAGCTGGCCTACCCGTCTTCACTTATGGTTTGCATTTATTGATTGCTGCCTGGAGGTATCATGTGAAAGGACTGGAGAGGGGAAGGACACTGCAAAGTTGAGAGCAACAATTTCTACACAGGCAGATTCTAAATGTTGCCCCTGTTCAAACAATAACTTGGCACCATGGCATGTACAGGGTTTGAAAGCCCACATAGGGGTTACAGCTGCATTTTGGTTTGCAGATACTGTCAGGCTTATTGTCATCAAAGCCAGAATGCACTGCTGAGTGCTGGGAGGAAAACACAGGCTGTTAAATCAGAGATCTGAGTGCATTATACGTAATTCAGATCAATATTCCTCTGGATCAGGATGCTGTATCTTAAGCCCTGTGGGAATACTAATTGTTCTCCCTCTGTCTGCTCATAGCCAGCAGGCTGAACTTGCACTTCAGGAAGCCATCAGGATTGCCCAGGAGTCCAACGACCACGTCTGCCTGCAGCACTGCCTGGTAAGAGCTCTGTTCAAATGGGGCTTGAGTAGTTTTGCTCAGTGAACTGTTGCAGAACTTCTCTTACAGCAGCATCTCACCCAGGGCATTTGAGTGCCCAGCAGTGGGGTGACATCGCTCCTGGCACACAGGACAACAAACTGTAGAATCGTGGGATGTTTTGTTGCAGCTCAGGATTAATTTCCTAAGCAGGAATTGTTATCCCAAAGATCTCAGTAGTAAGCTCAAAGTTTAGTCTTAGGTGTTGTAAAAAGAAGTATTTCATAAGCTTCCTCCTTCCTGTCTGTTGAATTCTCAAAGTGTAACCAGCCACTTTTAGAGCAAGCAAAGTGGGAGGGAAAGACTTGGATTTCTCTCAATTTTTTTTCCCTGTAATTAACATTATAATGAATTGACATCAATGGTATCAAACTCCTGAGGTGCTGCATTCCACAGTTCCCTGTATTTTTGTACATCACTGAACCTCCAGTGTTGGCTGGTGCCACACCAGCATCCCAGCCTGGCTGCACTTCTGATATGTTTTGCTGTGCAGCATTTAGCAGAAGTTTCATTAGAATCAATCCACAAGTGGTTTGTATTTCCAGTGAGTTTTTGTGCAGTCTGTAACAGCAAGCCAAGTTAAAAGTGCTGCAGCCATCAGTTATTTGCAATGAGATTTTGATCTTTTTCCTTGCTAGAGCTGGTTGTACATCCTGGAGCAGAAGATATTTGATAGCTGTGTTCTGCTGGAGCACTCTGTGAACAAATCCTTACATTTTGGGTTGCCGGTGAGTCCATTTCGTCAACCCTTAACTTTATTCTGGGACAAACCCGTGTGGTGATGGGAGTGTGTATGATCAGAGTTTGGAGCTTTGTGGCTGGTCTGTTCAAAATACGTGACTGGATTTAAACAAACGTGTTTTAACACTCCAAAATCCAGCTGTTTCTATGACTTTTACTCTTCATATTAACAAGCCAGAGTTCAGTTGCTTTAATGCCAGAACATTATTGCAAGGTTCACTGGTTTTCCTTCTAACTTGTTTGATTTTCAGGCAGAAAAACTCTCTGTGGCTACTGGCCCAGGCACCATTTTGGCACAATCTGGTTCTCAGGGGAAGTTCTTAGGCCTCCACCTTCCCTGAAGCTCAGTGATGATGCCTCTGGTGGGGCTTTGAACACGCTTACTTGTACAGCTCTGTGAAATCTTGCAGGGCAGCCCTCCCCTTTGGTAGTTTGTGCCCTGGATCTGTTGTCTGTTAATGTTTAGTTCTGTCTTCCTCAAATCCACAATTCCTTTGTTAAGAGAATTGTTCTAAAATGGACTAAACTGCTGTTGTTGGGAGATAGGAGCAGACGTGGCCCCTTTGTGGGGAAGGGAAGGAGAGCAAGGGCTCTGTTTTCACAGCAGTTCTGGAGAAATCCAGGTACTGGTCCTGTCCTCCTCCATAAGATTTCTGTGTGGGGGAGTGGAAATTACCTTTCACATCCAACAAAATGACATTCACATATGTGTGGGTGTGCATAAGTGAGTATTTAAAGAAATGCCTGGAGCAGTGTTCCTTTGTCTGTGCTGTCTTTTTGGGATTCTTTTTTAGTAGTTTAGAACTCTGCTCCAGTGTAATTTGCAAGCCTGGGGTACTCTGTTGTCTTCCAACACTGTAGGTATGTTTTTTTCCTTCTTCCCAGTATCTTGCTTCCTTGGGAATACAGTCCTTGGTTCAGCAAAGAGCTTTTGCAGGAAAGGCTGCCAACAAACTAATGGATGCCTTAAAAGATTCCGATCTGTTGCATTGGAAGCACAGCCTGTCAGAGCTCATTGACATCAGCATAGCACAGAAAACAGCCATTTGGAGATTATACGGCCGCAGGTATTTGCTTTGTTTGGAACTCCTGGATTAGCTACTGCACTTGTTAGCACATAATGCATTTATATAGGTGTAACTAGTGACTGTGCCTCTCCAGTGCACTAAAATAAAGCAATCAGACTGTGATTCAGTACAGCCTGAGTGCAATTATTTCCATTCTCTTGTGTTCCTTTAAAGCTCATACTGAAGAAGAGATAGAGTTTCCATTTAGTAGTGGCAAATAGATCATAAATTGTTCCTGTGGCCCCACTTTCAGCATCTCTGTTCTTTGGCTGTGTGCAGCTTTCAGTCTGTAGCACTTGCTGTGCCTGCACAGTCCAGAGTCCTTGGATGGCAGTTCTTTTACAAGTTTTCTTTCTCCCCAGGCCCCTGGCTTAACCAGACAATGTAGACTATTGTCATAACAAGACCATAGATTAAAAATGGTTGTTGTTTGCTGCTTGAAAACTGAAAGATATTTCTCTTGCACAAGCACCATGGCACTTCAACAAGCCCAGACCTTGCTGAGCATGAACAGTCTGGAGGCTGTGAACGTGGGCGTTCAGCAGAACAACACCGAGTCCTTCGCCGTGGTGTTGTGTCACCTGGCAGAGCTGCACGCCGAGCAGGTGAGCTTTAGGGCTACTTGCACAAAGTGGCATTTGGTGAGAGGACGTGTGGGTGTTACTGACAGAGGGTGCAAGACTTGACTTGTGGTTTTTTCTGCCTTTAACGCCTGCACTTGGGGCAGAGACCATGCAGCGTGTTTGCTTGGCAAATCCCTTCCCTGAGGGTTGTGCCAAAAGGGAGGGGAGCAGGGCCCGCCCTGCTGCATTAATCAGTGTTGTTCTGTGTTCCAGGGGTACTTTGCAGCTGCTTCTGAAATACTGAAACACCTAAAGGAGAGATTTCCTCCCAACAGTCAGCATGCACAGGTAGAATACTTAGTATTCAGCTTCTAGGTTATGTAACTATTATACAATAGGATCTGAATCCCACTGCTCTTGAATTTTCCTCTGTGTGCCTTGGGCTATACGTTTTCTCATTTCCCTTGGCTCGTCCTCATGGGAAGCTGTGCAGCATCAGCTTTTTTACAAAAGTGTGGAAAAGCTGCCTGTGTTGTTTTCAGACTGGTGAGACATTTCTCTCACCACAGCCTCCTAAGATGAAACTGTTTAAGTAGAAATTTCATTAACAGCGGAATATACATCTGCTTCATGAGCACATAGAGCAATTAAATGCTCTGCATTGATTTGGAGCTTCAAAGTTCTGTTTAATTAGTGCTGCTTATTTTGATATATTACAATCCAGAAATAACTGAGATAATAGGTTGATAACTTGGTTTTTGTGTGACTCTGGGAAACATTACCACAGGAGTCTATAAGGTAGTATTTACATTGAAGTGTTCAAGATCCCATTAAATGTAGTGTGGTCCTCTTTTCACCACAGAACAAGTCTACTTCTCTACAAGTATCAAATCATTAGTAATGATTTAAAAGAGCCTTTTTACTTAAAATGCAGTCAAGTAGCTGAGCTTCGATACTGAAACATCAATCCAGACCTGAGCATTTCTGAGGACAGTAATTAAGTAAATCCAGTAATTGGACAGTGGAGTTAGTGTGTCTAGGAAAAAAAAAAAAGTAAATTCTAACTTGGGATTAGAAAATGAGCAGGCACAACTTCTAAAACTTGTTTCTGAATGTTCTTTGTCTAGCTTTGGATGCTGTTTGATCAGAAAATACAGTTTGAACGGGCCATGAACGATGGCAGATACCACATAGCAGATTCTCTTGTAGCAGGAATTACAGCACTTAATAGCATTGAAGGTGTATACAGGTAAGAAATCATGGATCTTCATGCACTTGCAGGTGTGTTCCATAAAGATAATGAAAAATTTAGCAAAATGATCACTGGCAGTCACATGTGCTTACGTATTTTTCCCTTTTCAGAACTAGTTATGGTCATGTTGTCTAACCTGTCGGGCTGTTCCCTTAGAGCATGTCCTGCAATAATAACTTGTAGTTGTTTCTCTGGACATTTTAAGAACTGGAATAGCTGAAGTTGGTGTTATTCTAGAGCTGTGAATCTGTTGCAGTAACTTCTTCAAAATCTGTAGTCAAACCTGAGCACAAAGCAGATTTTTATGTCAAATAGCTGGAGAGGGAGCTCAGGCCTTGAGCGAATTCCTCTGTGGCCTGGTTTCTACATCTCCAAAATGGAACAATGTGATTTTTTTGCACTCACCTTAATGGGTTTTTATTTCTAAATGAGAATGACGTGTTAAAAATAGTTACAGTTAGAACTTGTTATTTGGTGAGTACGAAAACCAACTTAGTGTTAAAAGAATTTCTTGTCGATTTTCAATGAGACAAAACACCTAAAAGCAGCCCGTGCCAGTCAGCCGAAAGATCAGTATTCAAGCTGTGGGACCTGATGCTTGTCCTTCTGGAATTGGACTGATCATGAATTCCCTGATCTTTAAATATTCTGCTCAGTGTCTGGTTCAGGGCGTTTGTACCCATCCCCTGCTGCTGTGCATTTGGTCCTGACTTCCCTGTTCTCCATTTTCCTGTTGCTCTGTATCCTTGTTAGCGCAGGCCAATTTTAGCTGCTTTACCTCATACCTGTTTTTCTCACAGATAATTACTTGTGCTTTCTAGCTTGCATGGCCTCCCACTTCTGCTGCCTGTCTGGCCTTTGGTTTTGGCAATCCCTGGTTTCTATCTAAAGCTGTTTTATGAGTTTGATCCTTTCTGCCTGGGAGTTGTCCAGTTGGCACCAGGGAGATCTGTTTTTCCTCCTGTCTGTGTATGCAGCATGTGTACACTTTGTCAGAGTGCCAGTCTGCAGTTACAAGAAACACAGGTCACAAAGTAGAGACCTGTTCTACTGTGTTCTGAGGAGCAGAATTCTATCTAAAATACAAAAATACAGTGATGTTTTCTTTCTACCATGACAGAAAAGCCATTGTATTGAAAGCCCAAAATCAAATGTCAGAGGCACACAAACTTCTGCAGAAATTGTTGATCCACTGCCAGAAAATCAAGAACACCGAGATGGTGATTAGGTAAGGATGCTTCATTTTCAGAGTATTAAAGCCACTTTGCAGTGATTAGAATCAGCCATTTCAATTTGTCTGTGTTCAGACTTCACTAGTCTTCAGATTACCTGCTGTGATTCAGAGATTACAGAGTCATTTCAATTATTAATCACAGTATGGAGGACTCCTCAAAATATTGTGGCATTGAAACCTAGTTATTTTTAATATGTAAACTAAAAGGTGGTAAACTTAAAAGTTCCAGGAAGGTTCATGGAAGAAGGAAACACTGCATCTACAATAAATAGGGAATGGGAATGTGTGTGTGTGAGTAGTTCTACCTTGGTGTAAAATCTTCAGAGAGCTGCAATGTTATTCAATCTTTTGTATGTCTGTGGCATCTCCTCTTAAGGGTGTAATTTAAATTTATTGCATATGTAGCAGCATAATTCATAATAAAACCAATACCATTATGGATGGAATAATCCCCTGGGAAACAAGTGGACATTTTTCATCCAGAGTAAAGGTTTGTAACTGTTTGCCCCTGTTTGGTCAGCGTACTGCTGTCCATAGCAGAGCTGTACTGGAGATCCTCGTGTCACACCATCGCACTGCCGGTGCTGCTCCAGGCTCTGGCCCTCGCTCGGGAATACAGCCTGCAGTACTTGGCTTCTGAAACTGTGCTGAACTTGGCTTTCTCCCAGGTAGGTCTGATTTGTGTTTTCACAGGGCTGCAGGGCAACATTTATTCTGGGGATCCGAATGCCGTTTTTACTCCTGTAAGATTAAGAACACAACCTTGTTGGAATTAAATTATTGATTCTGAAGAAGCATACTCTGAATGTAAAAGCTTTCAAAGAAGTTAATAAAAGTTGAGTTTCATGTGTATCACTAAAATGTATAGTTATTGCATATAGTTAAGCAGCATAAATTTCCCCTGTCTTAACATCTTCAGTTATTTTTTTATGCTGGTATTTTGGCTTCCTAGTAGCACAAGTTGGCTTGTGTATTAAAAATAATGCTGCTAATGAGTTCAGTTACATTGTTTATTCTGAGAGATGTGGCTGTCAGCACTGACTGAGTGGAGAAGCCATTCCTGATCATATCAGAGAGCAGCTCATTTCTACTGACAAGTTTTGATTTAAAAGAAGATTATGGGGAGAAAGTTGAAAAAAAAAATTGCCTGTGTTACATCGTGTCATTAGAAACAGACATGGCTTGTGTTGGTGTTCTCTGAAGAAGCTGCTCATACCAGTGGATTCCAATGTGAGAGCAGCAAGTATTTCTCTTTCAGCTCATCCTTGGCATTCCTGAACAAGCCCTGAATATCCTGCACATGGCAATAGAACCTGTCTTGGCCCACGGAGCTGTCCTGGACAAAGGCTGTGCCATGTTCTTGGTGGCCAAATGTCAGGTGGCTTCTGCAGCTTCCTACACTCCACAAAAGAAGATTGAAGGTAGTGTGAAGAGTAATTCTCTCTGAAAGTGTGCTCAGAAGTGCAAACCAGTGTCTGTACTGGAGTCCTGCTACACCAGGGTGTGTTACCTAGTTATTGGATACAAAATTAACTCGGAATTAGTTGTTCAACAGATGTTTATAATGGAATGTTGTTTATCTGCATACTTTCACACACATATTTTGCAGCAAAGGCTGAATAATAGAAACTAGCTGAGAGACCATGTTGCTAAGACACAAATGGTTTTGAAAAGCTGAGGAATTTTTAATTGGGCTCCTTAGACTTGAGCTGCCTTGCTTGGAGTTGTTACTGTGATATTTTCATAAATATGACTGTCCCCCTTTTTCCCACAGCTTTGGAATCTGCTATCTTGAATCTAAATGAAGCCAAGACTTACTTTGCCAAAGTGGACTGCAAAGAGCAGCTCAGAGACGTTCTCTACTTCCAAGCCCGGCTGTTCCACACCCTCGGCAAGACCCAGGAAAGGAACAAATGTGCCATGTTGTTCCGTCAGTTGCACCAGGAGCTGCCAGCACACGGTGTCCCATTAATCAACGCCTTCAAGTGATGCATTTAAAGATGAGATTTGTTTGTTTTCCTGTTTTTGTTTTGTTTTTTTACGAACGTCTTTTTATTGTGTCCAGTCATCCGCGTTTCAGAATAACTGCCAATAAATCATGGTCCGCTCTTGAACAAACTTGTGTTTTGTAACACAAATGTAGTTTTCCACTCATTTCACTTTTATTCTGTACTTGAAAATAAGAAATTAATGGGGAAAAAAGAGAAAAGACCCTGTTGACTGTGTTATAAACACACTGAGGGGAGTAGTGCAGTCATGAAGAAGTAGTATTCTGTTCTTAGTAGTGACATTTCCCGAATCAATGCGGGCTTTATGAACACGGGAATACAAAAAATAGTGGAAAATGTAGGCAAAGCTCCTTTGTGTTCTTTTTAAGTGGTATGGAAGGGGGAGTCTCATTTAAAACATGTCCTTGCTTTTAACCTGTCTGCAGTTGCCGTTTATGCTGTAGAAACAGATGGTGCTGGCAGAAGGGAAAAAGACCGGGTTCAGTCAGAGAGGTGTAACAGTGCGAAGTCCTGGCACTGTTGTTTCATGGGTCCTTGTGCTGAGGGGGGCTGAGGAGAGTGAAGAGTGGGAAACAACAGCCCCAGCTAAGCTGAAATGTTTTTATTGTGTGTGTTCTCCCCTCAGCACTGTGTGTCATTCACCTGCTCTGCTTTTATGGGGGAATAGATGGAGATCACAACTGACTGAAGTACCTGGAGGGGCCTTCAAGAAATCTGGAGAGGGGCTTTGGACAAGGGCCTGGAGTGACAGGATAAGGGGAATGGCTTCCCACTGGCAGAGGGCAGGGTTAGATGGGATATTGGGGAGAAATTTTCATGGGGAGGCCCTGGCACAGGTTGCCCAGAGAAGGTGTGGCTGCCCCATCCCTGGAAGTGTCCAAGGCCAGGTTGGACGGGGCTTGGAGCAACCTGGGATAGTGGAAGGTGTCCCTGCCCATGAGATGGTCTTTGAGGTCCTTTCTAACCCAAACCATTTTATAACTGAATATGTGATGTGCTGGCACTGACTGCTAGCAATGAGATCCTCATTTTGGAAGAAAATTTCATTTTGGCTGTATTGTGGGATTTGAGGGCACATGAGATTGCACTTCTGTGAGTGTAAACCTTTTGTGGGTGCCAGTCACCTGGTGACTACATAAAAGCTGAACATCATTAAACATCGGGAGATACCCTCCCTGGAAGCAGTAGATTTAACCGTGGTATTATCAGCAACAAGAAAGCCAGACCAGACCTAAACCTGGTTCTGCTGGAGCCTGGCCAGGTAAGGAGGAAGAGAGAAGCACGAAGGTGTGGTTGAGACAAGGATAGTCCGGTGTTAGTTTACACATTCCATTAATTAGTGCTGCATCGGGGCTGTTGGCAGATCATCAGGGCCTTGATTTTAAAACGATGTTCCCAACAGCAGAGGGGAACTCAGCTTTGTGGAACGCTGGTGGTGGGTCATTTTCTCTCAGCTGTGTTTTAACCAACATCGAGGAGTTCAATCTTTAAAATGTTTGGAGCACCCACCGCGTTAGGGTAAGTGCATAAACCTGATTTTTAGAGTGGCTTTCAAAATTCTGGTCAGAAATACAATGTTTATCCATAGAGCTGGTATGGAGGCCTGGCTCTGCTCTGGGGAGCTCTACAGCGTCAAAGTGGTGCCCACAAACGAGTCTTAAAGCAAATTGAGGAAGAGGGTTTGGCCGGCTGTGGCATTTGCATCTGCTCAAGGCTGAAGCTGTTGCTTCATGAAAACTAAACCGCGAGTGAGCTTGGTGCAGAAAGGGTGCTGGATGGAAATAACAAACCCCAAGTAATGGACCGAGGGCTGGTGCCAGCCAGAGTGTCGAAGGCCGTGCCCGTGAGCTCTGTCTCAGCGCTACAGAGCTGCAACTTGTGTGGGAACTGTTCGGTGGTGGCCTCTGTGACATTTCCAAACAACTGGTTTCCAAACCTGCCCTTTAGGTGATGATTTGGGCAATCGCTCAGTCCGGGGGAACTGGCGCAGGTAACTCGGTTTGCCCCCAGCCGACCTGACGCTGGAAGCCCAGTGTTTGCAAGGGGGCAGGGGGAGGAGGCGGCGGCGGGGGACGCCGGGGCTCGAGTCCCTCCGAGGCGGACGCGGGGAGCCCGCAGCGGGGTTCGGCGGCAGCGGGACCGGCCGGGGCCCCGCGCTGCATCCCGCGGGGAGGTGACACGGGGCCGCGCGGCCCGGGGGGGGAGAAAAAACACTGGGGAAAAAAATTATAAATAAACAAAAGAACAAAACACACCCCAAGAGCGGCTTACAGGGGGCGGGCGGGCAGGATGCGGCTGCCCGGGGGGGAAACCTGCCCTTCCCCGGGGCGGAGCGGGGCCTCCCTCTCTCCCTCTCTCCCTCCCTCCCTCCTTCCATCGCTCCCTCCCTCCTTCCCTCCCTCCTTCCCTCGCTGCCGCCGCCGGAGCGGAACCGAAAGCGAAGGCG
>VZTE01002410.1:194122-218996 GCA_013397775.1 Eulacestoma nigropectus
GGGCCGGGGATGGAGCGGGGATGGAGCCGGGGATGGAGCCGGGGCTGGGGCTGCTCTCCGGGCGGAGGACGGCATCGCCTCCGGACGGGGGTCTCTCGCGGCCGGCCTGTGCGGACATCCCCGCGGTGCGGGCTCGGTGCTGTCATTTCCCCATCCCGCGCCGGGGAGCTGCGCCGTGGCCGCCCGGGCCCCGCGGACATCCCGCTGCCGCCGGCCCCGACACGTGCCGCGGGAGCCGGCGGCTGGCGGCACCCCGGGCGCGGCGATGGGAGCCGGTGGCCACACCGCGTGTCCCACAGACCCCACGGGGCTCCTGCCCCGGGGTAGAGGGCCGGGATCAGGGGTGCCAGGGAAAGATAGGCCATTGGGTTGGGAAAAGAGGGGATTTTTAAGGTCAAGAGGCAAGTGAGAGTCCAGGAAAAGATCAAGGGGATGGAGCTGGTGGAGCGACTGTGTACAGGGGACAGGTCTCATTAGAAGCCACAGGTTGGGTTGCTGTGAGTGACAGAGCGTGGTTAGGAAGTGGGATGCAGCCCTGCAGCCACGTGCACGGCACAGAGCATCAGGAGCATGAAGGTAACAGTCAAGATCAAGAGCAGAAGTGAGATGACCACGGGAAGCTGGTGTGATGGAGCTGCGGGCTGACTGCAATGCTGCAGGGGCAGAAACCACCCCTGGGGATAGGACCTGGTTGTCCTCAGGGCCAGGGGGACCGCACTGGGGAGAGGATGTGTGGTGGCTGTGGGCACCTTCATGGCCCGCAACCAGAGAGACAGCCCCTCTCCTGGGAGAAGGAGCCCCATCCTTCTCCTGGCCCCTCTCCAGGAGCACTTTCTCTTGGGAAAAACAGCCAACAAACCCTGAAAGCCCATACCTGAGTGTGCTGTGAGGGGTGTCTGATGGATCAGCGCCGTTCCGCGGAAGGCTGTTACCAGTTTGGGGAGGTAATTTGGAGGAGCCTCTGCTTTCAACTCTGCCCTAATGTCTTTTAAAGGGCAGAGCTGCTCTCGTTTCCTCTCTTGGGGGCATCATGGGCTGGAGCTGATGTTTCCAGGAAAGCTGGGAGTTGCTTGGCAGTGCTGGACAAGGTGATGGAGGTGCCCTGACCTCATCCTGGCCCGTGCTCAACACCATCTCTGGAGCTCTTTTGGGATGGTCATTATATATTGCTTCAGCAGTATTAGACAGTATCCTCAAAATTATAAAAAAACCTTGGTAAAGACGTTTTTATGACTCCTGTTGAAACCTGCTGCTGGGTGTTGTGACACTACAATGCTACCAGCCTGGCTTTGCATTTTTTCCCCAGTTTTTACCCTGTGTTGGCTGGGCCAGGCAGTGCAGGAGGCTCTTCCATTCGCCCCGGGGGCGATGAAATCTTTGCTGCTTGGGCACAGGGACCTGTCCTAGATGGGGCATGGGTGCCCGTTTCCAGTATCTCATAAATTTGGGTGTCCTCTGACTTCTAGAGAAGTTACTGAGAGATTTTTTTCCCATTAAAAGTCAGGTGGGGGATGCATATGGTCTTTGTATACTACAGTGACTAATATATTTCTGGCAAGGTCTGTGCTCACCCGTAGGAAGGGAAACTGTGATCGATGCCCCCGTTGCTGCAGATGACACCACTCTTGGCACAGGCACTTCCACCGCTGACCATGACCGGGGAAAGCAAAATAGCCACTGGACTCTGCCCAGGGACACCAATAACTGCCCCAGGCTGGCCCTGCTTGGCTTTTAACCAACCTTCAGCAATAGCAGGGGAGAATCTCTGCGAGTAAAATCAGTCCTGGTTTTGGTGTTTTGAGTTCAGTTTTGTTATAAACAGCTTAAGTTGTGGTTTGTGAGCTGACCCTCACGGAAGGATGGATGGAGGGGTCACTGCTGAGCTGCCACCAAGTCTTACCCCCTTGGGAGGGTCTGATCCTGACACTGTGTCTGCCTTGCCACAGGGAGGCACGTGTGGGGAAGGCGAGTGTGCAGCCCCTGCATCTGGGGAGAGAAACATCTCTGGGAAGGGAAGGGCAGGCTGAGACATCCGTGTGCTCCGATTTAAATCCATGCAGCCGGGGCTGGCTGCGAGGTGTCACCCTCTGCACTCGCCCAGAATGGGTCAGCATGTTCCTCTCTGGAGGTGGCCACATCCAGCAGGGCCCAGGCAGAGCCCACGCTCTCAGCGGAGCTGGGGCGGCCCGAGGGGGCTGTGAAAATCCCTCACCCTCGCGGGGGCTGATTTCGCTCCCATTCGCTTCCGCTCAAGCCACGTGGACGCTGAGCGAGAGGGAGAGCTGCTGCCAGGGTTTCACAGACCTCTTTTCATTTTAATATCCCTCTCCTTGCTGAATTGGATGCGAGACTGATTGCTTCGATAATCCTGCTGCAGCCGCTATGGGTTATATATGGATTGCAGCCAAAAGCTGTGCCGATAAATCATTCCTATACACCAGGCTGTTATATTTCCTGAGGATTTTGTGGGCATGTGCTGTTCCCTTTTACATAAGGATCTGCTGGAGTTCATACCAGAATGTGCTGCTTTTCCCCAGGCAAGGGCCCGGATGGATTGGTGAAACCAAAGCCCCCAGGCTGTATTTCCTCTCTTTGGGATTATTGCCCTTGTTTCAGCTATTTTACTTTTCTCTCTGGCTGGGAATACAGCTGTTCTCCACCTCCTCCTCCTCCTCAGCCTCCTCATGTGCTTATTAAGGATAACAGGGCTGTGTTCAACAGTGTGACCCCACTTTTGGGTTTCTCTCGGGGGAGGTGTCATCTCAGAGGGCAATTTCTGAAAACCCCCATCCTCCGACCCTTTGCACACACTCAGAGGGAAAACCCCTCTGATTTCCCACTCCAGCCAATGTTACGATGGGGCTTGGATGACTTTTAGTTTACAGAGCCTGGGGAAGCCTGCTTGAATTAATCAGACTTGATATGTTTATCCTGGTCAAGCCAATTAACTCCCGCCGGCCAGGACACGCTCAGCTCTCAAGTGTGACTGAGACTTCACAACTCAATTTTGCTCAAGCCCGGCAAAGTTTATCAGGAACCCTTGGAAATCGGGATGCAGGCAATTCTCTGGGGGCAGGATGGGATGCCCAGCCATGCTGTGGCACTGCTGGGGACCGGTGTTGCTACCAGCGATGTTCCTGGGGTGGTTTCATCCCAAGGCTGCCCCGATGAGCTGCCTTTTTTGGTGCAGAGCACGGTGAGGGTAGAGGGCACAGCATTCTGGATCGGCTCCGGCTTCAGGGCAGCTATTTATATGTGCCCACTGGAGGGGTGCCCAAAGCGGGCCAGGCAAATGGCCTCGAGATGCATCCCTGTGAATTCAGGATGAATGGGGGGGGCTGCCTGTTTGTTTTAATCCATTTGGGAGTGCATTAAAACACACTGCCGTGGTCTGCCAGCAGCACTGCGGGGGGAATTTGGCTTGGCTGGTGGCTCCCGGCTCTCTCATCCAGCAAAGCCCCATCCAGGAGTGGATTCAGCCCCATGAAATCCGGCGTTTCTGGAATAGTTTGTCCTTGTTGCTGTTCATTGGCTTATTTATAGCCTCCTCATCCCTGCGCTTCTCCGTGCCTCAGAGCAGCGAGCAGTGCCGCGTTGGCTTCAGCTCCAGGCCGATCCCACTTGGGCACAAAAGCTCCGGTTTATAGATCAGTGTTGAAAACAGCAATTAGGCCATTGTGAAGCCTCGAGGACGGGGGAGACGATTTGATTTCTGTACTTGACCCATAATTTCTGCTGGGCTGATTCAGAGTGGTTGTGCTGCGGGTGCAGCACGGAAACTTCAATGGAGATGAGTGGAGCTAATTTTAACCGGCCGCCTCGTCGAGGTGTGGGAACCAGGCAGAAAAACGCCTCAAACCCTGTTCCTGCTTCTGGGCTGGGTGTTTCAGGATATTTTTTTTCACTTCCTTCTGTGGCAACTTGTTAACCTAGAAATTAAAAACAGCACCAGTGTTGGGGCAGGGAAGAGCGATGGTTTACAGCCAACCAACCACTGAACAGCCCCAGGTGCTGTGGGGTGCCTGGCACATGTGAATTAACATAATTTTCTCCTCTTTTTAAATTATCACCTAATTATTTGATTTTTTTTTTTAGTTCTTTGTTGCTAACAGTTTTCTCTATCTCAAGGTTTGGGGACCTGAATTTTACACAGAAGGCCACAGGGGGAGGAAGAGAAATCGCTGGCAATGATGGGCTGTGGGAGGAAGCAGTGAGCCAGAGGGCTGGTCCCGCACCCCACGCTTGGTAAGTGGGTCCCTGTGCCCCTGAACTGCTTTGTTTGGGGAGGGTGGCAGAGATGTGCCCACTTTGAGCAGTAAAGTAGGGAACTCAGTGGTATTTATGCCAGTATAGTGCAATTCTGGATCCTGCCCCTTTAAAATGATCCCTTTGGAGTATTTCCATAGTGGAGATGATGGAGTTGTTATTCCCTGGAGGTGTTTAGATAAAAAGGGTGAAAGAGCAGTGGCAGCAGCCCTGGGGTTGAGGCTGGCTCTGGCCTGGGGTCTGTCCCATGGCAGGGTGAATGTGCATCCTGGTGCCGTCCTGCACCACTGCCCTTGGCTTCGCCATTTCCTATGGAATGAATAAATCAATCTGTAGCACAACGACCAGCAGGAGGAAATCCCACTTTCCGGAGAGCCTGGCTGACCCACCCTGTGTTTGCAGGCACATCTCCCTGCCACAGCATGGCCAGGATGAGGCCATCGGTCCCTCCACGCCGCCACGTGTCCCTGGCAGCTCGCCCACCCCACGGCCCCTCTGCTGCACCGGAGGCTGCGGCCACCGAGCCCCCGCGGCGCTGCGGGACCCCCCGGCGCTGAGCCCCGGCCAGGCCAGCATGGCCTCGCTCATCGTGGTGACCGAGCACGACGCCACGGGGAGCGCGAGCGAGGAGGAGATGGACGTGCCCGGCAGTGAGGGCTTCAGGGATGGCCGGAAGCTGCACCTCTCCGGCCGCAAGCTGTCCCTGCAGGAGCGGCCGCAGCCTGCCCGCTCGCCCGGGAACGGCGACGGCGCCAACGAACGCTTCATCTACCCCTCCCTCCCCTACTCCCCGGTGACGTCCCCGCATTCCTCTCCACGGCTCCCACGGCGGCCGACGGTGGAGTCCAACCGTGTGTCCATCACGGGATTGCAGGTGAGGGGGATGAACATTACAGGTGAGGGGCATGAATGCTGCTCCCACAGTTCTCCTGCCCCCATCTGCCTGGATTTCCCCACTGAGGCATTTCTTCTCACGTGGTTTTTTTGGGATAAACCCCTACGGCATGTTTGCATGTGTGTGGCGGAGGGCAGTGGGACATCCTGGGCCAGTGGGGACAGCCCTCAGGGAGATGAGATCCCAACTCACCAGTTTTCATGCCTTTTGCTGATGCCACCAGCTCTCACGGCTGTTTGGTGGAAGCCAGGAGTGTACCGCAAGTTTCTTTCTTTTTTCCTTAAAAATAAGAAACAGAGAAGTTCACTGAGATCTAAAGAGAAAACAGCCTTGCCTGCCCCGAGCCTGACAGAAAACAGGCAGCAAGTGGCTGCTTTGCCCAGAAGAAATAAAATTACTTGGCGCCAGGTCGCCAGCACTAAACCCCTCAGGGCTCTCCCGGTCCGTCGCTCTCGTTCCACATGAGTGGACAGGACAGGATCGCCTGCCCAGCTGTTAATGTTTGCAATTAGCCATCTATAAACACACCAACGTGTGGCTTGGTGGGTGGCTTTTGTGGCTCATGAATCAAAGCTGCCCAGCCCCATGCGGGTGCTCGGGCAGAGCAGGATGGGGCGTGAGTCTGCAGAGAAGATTTTGCTGGAGATGTAAAAGGAGAAGAGAAAACGCGAGCGGTTTTGTGGCTCATGCCAAACTTCCCCACTCTCTTCCCGCAGGACTGTGTGCAGCTCAACCAGTACAAGCTGAAGGATGAGATTGGGAAGGTGAATATTGGGTTTGGGGTGGGATGAGGGGTTTTGGGGTGGGAGGCTGTCGGGCTCGCTTTCACTTTCCAGTCACGGGAATGCTCCAGAATGGGAGCAAGTCCAGCCACTCACCATGGCAGTTCTTTGTTGCTTGCTGTTCTGTTCTGAGTGGTGCCAATTGAACTGTATATTTTAAAAATTATTATTAATTTTCCCCCTTTGCTCTCCCACCCGCGCACTGGGGCATTTGAAGCTTTTCTTTGCTGTCAGTGTGATGTCAGACTGTACAGCCCCCCGCTCCTCCCAGCATCGCCCACCAGCTCTGTGATCCCTGTGGGGTGGGTTTGCGGAGGAGCCCAGAGCCCGGTTTGGTGATGTGGGTTTTCTGGATTGTCCCTAACTGGTGCCCCATGGCTGTGCCCCTCTCCAGGGCTCCTATGGGGTGGTGAAGCTGGCCTACAACGAGGATGATAACACCTACTATGTGAGTAGCACGCGGCCCCGGAGCCCGCAGCGGGGCAGGTAGGAGGGGGATGGATCCCCTCTGCTGACCCCCTGCCCCATCCCACCAGCCGCATTTCATCCTTGACTAGCCCCAAATTCCACATTTGTTCCCCTCTTGCAGGCAATGAAGGTTCTCTCAAAAAAGAAGCTGATGAGACAGGCGGGCTTCCCCCGTAAGTGGCACAAAACTTTTTGGTTGGGGGATGTTTTGGGGATCCTGGGGGATTGTTCCTGACCAGACACATTTTTGCCTTTCCCACAGGCCGCCCGCCACCCCGTGGGGCCAAAGCTGCTTCCGAGGGCTGCCTACAGCCCAGAGGGCCCATCGAACAGGTCTACCAGGAGATTGCCATCCTGAAGAAGCTGGACCACCCCAACGTGGTGAAGCTGGTGGAGGTAAGTGCTGGCTTCTTTCCAAAACTCATCCTTGAGCGTGACGGAGCCTGGATGCAGCAGGGATGGGCTACACCTTGTCTTGGGTGAAGGGGAGTGACTCCAGAAGGGGGCAAGGGCAGGTCCTGCCTTAGGGACAATTGTGTTTTCCTTGGTTTAGAAGGTTTTTTATTCTCACCTCCCAAAAGATTTTTTCTTTCCTGCCCAGAAATGGAAATGCAGAAAAATGTTGCTTCTGTGGAAGAAACAAGTGCTGAGACAGGTTTTGGGGAAGAACTGGTGTTTCTGTGGGTTCAACAGTGCAGCTGCCTTGACCTCCACCCACTGCCTGTATGAAACAGTCCAAAAATCAAGAATAAAAGATGTGCAGGCTGGAGTTTATTTGGCTCATGAGTCAGATGATGCTTCCTGTGTGTTTCAAATATTTGCTTCCTTGAAGTACAGCTACATCTCTGTCCTCTTTTTTTCCCTACTCTTGTGGGTAGAAGCTTGGAGATGAGCAGACCGTGCTGATGGTGCAGATGGTACAGAACTGAGATGGCTGCTAAATAAAATATCACCATTTTTAATTTGCAAGGATTTCTTGGCACTGTTTAATTGCCTTTTTGCTTCCTTTGGCAGGTCCTGGATGACCCCAGTGAGGATCACCTGTACATGGGTAAGTACCCACTGCCCTGGGTTGTCAGAGGGATGGGGCAAAATGTTCCTACTGTGTCTTGGAGCAGCTCTGTGTGTGGGGCTGGGTCTCTCCTTCACTGTGGGTATAGCCTGGATGTGCTGGAGGAGCAAATGGGATGAGGTTTGGGTTGTGAACAGAGACAAGAGTGCTTTATAGCACTTTATTGGCATTAATTTGACAACAGGGCATGTTTTACCATGAGAGCACCAGCATTGATGTTTTCAGCTTTGAAGCCAGGCTGATAGAAAGTAGTTTTATTTCTTTGACTTCAGGAAAAAGGCACGAGTTAATGATCCAAGGTACAAATGAGCCACATCCCAACCTGCCTGGCAGACTGCAGTTGTTTGCTTGATGTAAATACAAAACTCTTGGAGAAGGCATTTCTTTTCCATCATTTATGTTCAGCCTGTACTAGTGGAGGAGTGTGTGATGCCTTCATGGCCAAGTGCCGATGTTTGCTCAGAGTGTGGGCTCGGCTTTTTTGGTGGAAAACTGAGAGTTTTTGTGTGCCACGGAGGGCACTTCATGATGCTGAAGCTGCAGCACTGAGAAGATAGTTGGCAGCATCCCCTTAACTGAGAATGGGAGCAACCCAAATGCCACGTGCCTTGCATAAGATGGCATCTCCTTTTTAAAAATAACGTATTATTTTTAGAATTTTTGTCATTAAAATAATTGCTTTTGTGCTGAGACTGTGCTCGCAGGAGCCGTACCCTGTAAGCGATCCGTAATCACCTTTTCTTTTGCGTTGCAGTGTTTGAACTGGTGAAGCAGGGGTGAGTACTGAATTCCAGATTTAATCCTACTAACCCTTGAACATGAGACAGGTTTGTAGGTGGCAGGGCTTGGCCACCCAAGGTGGGAATGGGGTGCAGAGGTGATGGGGAGGTTCATGGTGGGGCTTGAGGTTTGAGTAGCATCTCCCCAGCCTGGAGTACACTCTGCAGGTGCCTGTGTTTGGGGTTGTGTGCTGTCACCAGCTGGTGACAAAGCCTTCAGGCCCTGTTTCAGCACATCCAGGTGGGGAATGAACTCCGTTCTCTGTTGCCTTTGCAGCCCTGTGATGGAAATCCCGACCTTGAAACCTCTCAGTGAGGACCAGGCTCGCTTCTACTTCCAGGATCTGATCAAGGGCATTGAATACTGTAAGTGTCTCTGCAAAAATGATGGGATTTCTTATTTTTGGGTTTTTTTCTGAACACCTGGAACTGGCCTTTCTGCTGGTGTATGGTGCCATTTCTGGTGGCTCATGCTGCACAGGGACTTTTGAAGCTGGGGCTGCTTGTGGCGTTAGCAGAAAGGCTTAGGCCACACGGAGCTCTCGTGGCTCCTTTGCTGCAGAGCAGCAGACCAGTGCTGCTGCACCACTCGCTGTCCCTCTGGCTGCAGTGCACTATCAGAAGATAATCCATCGGGATATTAAACCTTCCAACCTCCTCGTGGGGGAAGATGGGCACGTCAAGATCGCTGACTTCGGAGTGAGCAACGAGTTCAAGGGAGCTGATGCCCTCTTAACCAACACAGTGGGCACTCCTGCCTTCATGGCCCCAGAGACGCTCTCGGAAACCAGGAAAATCTTCTCTGGAAAGGTATTTAATAGCAATTTGAAGGGTCTTGGACTAACCTTGCACACACTGTCTGTTGTAGATTCAACTATGCTTTTTTCACTCTGCAGGCTTTGGATGTCTGGGCCATGGGGATCACCCTGTACTGCTTCGTGTTTGGGCAGGTAATGAGATGGATTTTCAGTGCTGATGGTGTTGGGGGGGTTGGTTTGTGTCTCCCATGTTCCAGGTAAGCAGTGGGACTGACACCTTGTGTCCCTTTTAGAGCTGAGTGGAGATGAGGATGTGTGGATGGAAATGGGAAACCTCTGCCTGTCTCTGGGATGGGTGCAGCCAAAAGGGTTGTGTTTCTCTTCTTCCTCAGTGGAAAAAATTCTGTCCCTGGGCAGATTTTTTAGGAAAGGAGCTCTTTTAGTAATTGGTAATTTTTGGTTAAATGTTTTTTTCATGTCTAAAAGTAGACACTGGTATAATAGGAAATCTTCTGGAATTTCCCTGTAACTGGATCTTTGCTCTCCTTCATCCCCTATGGGATCCTGATGCTCCTCTGGCTGCCCCACTGCTGCCTCTTAACAGAGATTGTTGCTTTCCTCATTGCTTTTTTATTTTGTGGTAGTGCCCTTTTATGGATGAAAGGATCTTGAGTTTACACAATAAAATCAAGACCCAAACGTTGGAGTTCCCAGACCAGTAAGTACTCAAAAACAAAAACAACCCATCAATCCTTATTTTACAGCTCATTTGAGTTGTTTCTCAAGCACTGCCTGGGTAGGGCTGGCCCTGCTCTGCTGTGGTTTTGCAAAACTCAGGCTTTGAGTTGGCCTCTCCCTGCCCTGCCCTGTGGGATCACACTTCACATTGCCTCATAAGGGGTTATTTTGCTTTTTCTGGGGGTTTGGAGAGGAGGGGGTGCATGAGGACTCGGAGTTGCATCCTTGCTGGGGCTGGGGTCCAGCCCCTCTGCCTGGGAAGGCCCACAGTGGCTGGCACTGAGGTGAAGAACAGAGGCAGCATTCATCCCTTTCCCCATCTCATCTCTCCCTTCTTCCTTCCACAGGCCAGAAGTTACAGACTTCTTGAAGGATTTGATTACACGGATGTTGGATAAAAATCCTGAATCTAGGATTTCGGTCCCAGAAATCAAGGTACTGACCCAGCTTCCTGGTGCTGGCTGTGGCTTCACTTCTGTTGGGTTCTCCTTGCTCGGCTTTTTTTGGGAGTCAGTTTGATCGCGCCAGGCTAGGTCCTCCCCCTGTGCCCAGGGCCCCTGGGCAGGTAAGTCCCAGCTCCTTCCCTTGCTCCGGGACCTGCTCAGCTTTGGGACCTTTGGTGCCTATAGAAGTCACAGGCAAAAGGAAATCCCCTGAGTACAGTATTTCCTCTGCTACCAGGAAAGTACTGTGCAACAGCCTTTCGCAGGAGATTTCTGGTCCTTCGCCCCTGCGGGAGCCTGGAAGGGGCGAGAAGCTGAGAGAATGGAGACCAAGGTAGGGGGAAAGGATTGCGGGGGAATTGGCGGAACCATTTTGTGCTCCTCCTGCAGCCGACCAAGTCACCAGGTGTGTGGGCAAGGAGAAACAGGGGTTCTGCCTTCAGTCATGGATTAAACCAGGTCCAGGCTCGGTGGGTCTCCCCATCACTGCTGCTCATATGTATGGACTGGAATGAATCTCTCCTGCCTCTTGGTGCTCTCTCATCCATAAGATGAGAGTGAAGACAGGTCTCCTTCCCTAAAGCCCAGAGATCCCAGTGCTGTAGGTCACCATGGTTATGGCTTGGTTGTGTAGGTGGGGCCAGCGCTGGCTCTAAATGAGCCACACCACGGCATTTTCTGCTCTGGACTCTGCAGTTCCTGGCAGCACTGGGGTGAGCTCACCAGTGAGATGGCACATCCCTGCCCTGCTCCTTGGCGTTTCAGGAGCACGTAAGGGCCACAGCTTGGACAAGGAGATGCGTTTGCCAGGCTTGTGTTGTTTGAGTTATGAAAAAGAGGAAATCGTTCCTGACAGGCTGTGTTATTAATTGAAGTTGCACCCTTGGGTGACCAAGAACGGAGTGGAGCTGCTGCCCACGGAGGATGAGAACTGCACCCTCGTCGAGGTGACGGAGGAGGAGGTGGAGAATTCAGTCAAGCACATCCCCAGCCTGGCCACCGTGGTGAGTATAAAGGAGTTGATGGTCTGTGGATGCACAGCAGGGTCCATGCTGCCTGCTGGGTGGCCCTGAGCAGCTGGAGTTTGCTGCTGAAGGACAAAAGCATTGGGCAGGATTAGAGCAAAGACCTTCCCTGTCTTGGAAACAAGTGCTGCAAGACACTTAAGTGTCTCAGGGTCTCAGCAGCTCACTGGATGTGGCTCTACCCCAAGGTGCAGGTGAATATTTTAGAGCAGTTCCAAAGGTAACTGTCAGTGGGTTGCTGGTCTTCACGCTTGAGCTGGCTGCCCAAATATCACTGTATTTGCTCAGGGCAAAAGAGCATCTGGTCCAGAACCTGCCCGTGGCCAGAAGCAGGTGTTTTGGCCAGGCACAAGGAGCTCCTGCCCTGTTCTGCCTGTCCAGCTGTAGGGGCTGTGGGAGCTTCCCAGGATGGAGATTTTATCTGGGCCACGACGTGCATCAGCCCCCGCCTGGAGCTATTCTTGGTGACTTCATCTCATCCCTTTTCAAGCTCATATTTTTATTCTCTGCAACCCACTGTGGTGGTGAGAACCACATTGTAACCCTGTCCTGTGTGGAAAGTGAAATCCTTTGTGGTTTTGAACCTAATGATTTCTTTGGGTGCTGCCAGCCCTTGTGTCAGGAGAAACAGCGAGCGACCATTCACAGTTCCCTGGTTTGGTGTTATCTGCCTGTAGGCACCCAGGCTGTGATGTTTTTGAAGAACAGGTTTCCCTTTGAAGCCCCTTTTCCATCTCATAGCTGTGCCCACATCTGGCCTCATTTCTGGAGCTCTCTCCCTTTTGGGTGCCCTGCAGAAATCTCACTGACTGCAGACGTGAATAGGCAAATGTGCCTTGTGCTGCTCAGGCTGAAAAACCAGATGTTTCTCTAAAGAGATCACCATTGATGAGAGGTTTACCCCCTTTTTTACTGTTCAGAGGGGACTTGATCAGTGGGCTCAGTGCTCCTACCCCTGTTGAAATCCAGGTGTGTTCAGCACAGCTCAAGGCAAATGAGATTTTACTGCACCTCTTTGACTCTTAAATAACACAGTGGCTCGAGGCAGATGTGGTATTTTCACATTTGCATTTGATCTTCAAAATTACCCTCTGGTGCCTGATCTTTGTGCAGCCAAGTGCAGGCGTTGACGCTCCAGCACGAGATTCACTCAGGTGGCTTTGACTCTTGCATAAAACGCCCTCCCCTTCAGACACAGAAGGGCTCCCTGTGCGCCCTGGTGAGCAGATACATGAGGCACAGAGGGAGGAAAACAACATCAAATGAAGCCAAGGGCTCTCAGGGATGCACCTGCCGAGGCAGGGTCCAGTGCTGCTCACCTTGTTGTCTGCTCCCACCAGCAAAACAAGCTGGGGGATGCCAGGGACGAACCCAGACACACCTCTGTTCCCACCAGTCTCTGATTGGTAACGTTGTGTTTTGCAGCCAAAGCTGGACAAATGGCCAGCTTTTCAGTTTGGTTTCATATGAACATGAAGGTAAAACTGTGCCAGTTCCTTCCTCTCTCCCTTTCCAGTGAATTATTCTGCCAGGTAATCATGGAGAACTGGGAATTTGCAGGTACTGGATGTTAATCAGTAAAACCTAATTCTGGGGAGGAAAGAAACCTCCCAGACTTGGCTTTGCTCTCCTTTCCAGCCTCTTACACCGAGTGTGGCTCTCACCTGCAAGAGTTTCAGATGAGGATACAGCCCCTGTATTAAGCAGCTGGAGACTTGCAAAGATGCTTCCTTCTGGTTTCTATTCTTTTAATATAGAACTCTGACTTATTTTCACTAGTTTTTTAATTACTCGGGCATGAAAGTTGGATGTTCCTGTTGCTCTTGAATGAAGGAAAAGCAACTCTGATGAACTACATCCTGGTTTTGCAGATCTTGGTTAAAACGATGATCCGGAAGCGATCCTTTGGGAACCCGTTCGAGGGGAGCAAGAGGGAGGAGCGGTCATTGTCTTCCTCTGGGAACCTGCTGCCGTAAGTGTCATCACCTCACCTCAGCCCCAAAAGACATTTGCAGCTTTTTCCAAAGCTCTGGAGGAGAAATTAAATAGCTGGGCTTTGAAACTTTCATGGGGGCCATGATTGTGACACTCACACACCCTCTGTCTGATCTGTAACTGCTTTATGGGATTTTTGTGACATGGAATATCCTACTGTTCTGATGGGATGAAAAACATCTTTTTATGGCACTTCCAGCCTGTTATGTGGGGAGAGATGACACATGCTCAGCGTCCCAAAGATCCCATGGCAGGGAAGGGGCAGAAACTGATGTCTCGTGGCCTGCTTTGCCTTTTTCTGAGTCACTCAGCAGCTGTTTTATTTCCTTTGAAAACAGGAAACGAGGCAGTGAAGATAACCTGAAATGCAACGACTTGCCCAATGTGGGAGAGGAGGAACTTATTTCGTGAACATGGACTTTATGGTTCTGTTGAGCAACTCAATCCAGGGCACGTCACAAAGTGTGCGCTGGGGACGAGGTGACCAGAGCCCACAGCAAACACAGCATGACATGGCGCTATCTCAGTACAATGCTGGATGTAGAGCTCACATAGCAGCATGTTATCCCATGTTATCAGACATCCGACTATTTGCCATAAACACGGAACATCTCCGATCACTTGGACTGCTGACTTCTGGTGGGAGAGGCGCTGGCAGACAGCGAAGAGGTGAGCGGTCTTGGTGAGCAGCAACAGGGCTTTGCAAAACAAACCCCACAGCAGCCAAAGGAAAATGCGTTTGGAACTGCTTTTAGCTGGTTTTAATGCCAAATAATTTGCAGGGACTGGCGCCAGCGTCCCAGGGGCGCGATGCCCATCGCGTAGCCGTGGGCACGCGCAGAAGGGTGAAACTTTTGCCAAGTGGGATACACAGCAGTAAAACCAACCACACGTGTGCACTTTGAGAGTTCACCACCTACCAGGAATGTTGTTGCATCTATTTCTTGTCGTTCTGGTTTGTTTTTAATTGACACCTTTTTAACTGCATGGGAACAAAGCGAAAACCCACCTTTTCAGCTTTTTAAAGAATGCCTACCTTTGTGAGCCAAGCTGTATGAAACAGCATCTTTGGGAGGTTCAGAAAGTGAGGTTAATTACCTCAGGTAATTAACACCTTTCCAGAGGCTTTGGTGTGACCAGGACTTGGTAAGTTAGGTATTCAGTGTATGAAAGGAAAAGGTATTTAAGGGCTTAAGTTCAGTTTGAACTATTTTTGCTGCAGACATACGAGTGAAAGGTGGTGTTTAGCTGAATGTTTTAAACAGCAGAAGAAGCACTAACAGTTTGTTTCTAAATCTTTTACTTGATCTAGGTAGATATATTATAAAATATAAAATTCAGGGTAAAATCCTTCACTTCCATGTACATTACATGGTTTACTACAATTAAAAATAATACAACTTATGCTGTTTTTTAAGTATAGACTTAGGGCTTGCTTAGAATTTAAGATCTTAATGATTAGCTAGTAATTTTCAAAGAAACGTTTGTTTTCCAAACTCTTAATCTGGATTCTGGGGCCAATGCTATGTATTTTTTGCAAGTTTGTTACCAGTAATTTGTGAATGCCTGTGGATCAGAGGCTTGTTAGTAAATGAAGTGTATATCTAGTTCATGGACTGTTTCTTACGAAGAGCTCTTTCACCTTCAGTCAGATTACTCTGATTATTTGTGGTGCTTGTACAAAATAATAATCATGTGGTGGGAGAGACTCTGGCGTCCAGACTCACTTTCCCAAGTTCTCTGTGCTTGAACAAAGCTGGAGAACGAGGAGCCTGACGTTTTGCCTGACGAAAGGGGTCACGGTAAGTACAGTTGTTCTGTGGATGCAGTGTGGGACTAGGGGGGGAAAGGTCTGATTTTTTTCCCTTCTCAGTCTGATGTGGTTGTGTGACCTTGAACGAGGCATTTGATGTACTTGACAGAGAAGGAGGATTTGACTCTCCCAAGCTTGTGAGGGACTGATAAGGTGTAATTCTTTGCCTTCAGGAAGAAGGCACTAGGAGACTGCCAAGTATTTTGATTAATGGTAAGATCTCTGCCCGTTAACCCTGGCCATGGATGCCCTGCCTTTAGAAAGTGACCGTTCCCTTGTCTTCCTTTATCCTGGACAGCACAAGCAGCAGTGTGCCGAGGTCCTTGGCCCCGCTGCAGTCAGACGTGGCCTGGTAATTCCTGGTTAGGACTGGTTTTTGTTTAAGCCAGGACAGCATTAGCAAGGGTGCAGATGCCTACCCAAACTGTCCCTTACACATTTTGATCACTTGAAGCGATGTTCCCCCTAAATTGCAATTTATTATGGAAGCATTGTGCTGCTGGCCTCTCTCCAAAGCCAGTGAGGACAGTTGGTGGTTTAGGAGCAATACTATGGAGTTTGGAGCCATAAGACACGCACTGTTTTCCTCCCATTTTAGTCCGAGGCTATGCCAAAGCCCTGCAGCTTCAGCTATGGGAAAACTAAACAGGTAACTTGGGGGCCAGCACTATTACAGCTGCCTGCTCCCCCTTCCCTACACAGGACTTTTCATTGTGGAAATGTGTGTGACTGGGCAGCCTGGTTCTCTAACCCTGCAAATGGACTTGATCTGCCAAAAATAAAATGTAAAAAGCTAGGGGATCCGATACGTTGTAGCTAGTGCATAGTAACGTGTGTGGTGTGTTTGTTACAGGTGTGTTGTAGAGATCTCTGTGCTGCCCATCCCTGGTTGTGATTTGTCGGGTGAGACAGTTTACATTGACCAAACAGGTCTGCCAGGTGTAACACAGCTTCTCAACAGCTGTACCAGCTCCCCAATGCCCAGCCAGTCTCTGGGCCTCAGATACTCCCACAGATCAGTGTCTGACTGCCTGCATGGGCTTGGTTCTGAAGGATGCTAAAGCTCAGCACTTCCCCAAGGTGCTCTCCAAACCGAGTATCCCCCAGTGCAGGCTCTGGTGGGGCTGCAGCCAAATGCACATTTCAGAAAGAAACGCGATGTGGATTTTTCTGGTTGGTCAGCTCTGTTGAAAGCATACAGCATGGCCATGTGAGGGAGATCTCTCTAAATGCATGACCTGTTAGAGAAGCTGTACTGTGTATATAAACCTGCTCAGTTCCCCAGCTGCTGTTCCTTAGTAGTAATGCTGGCTTTCTCCTTATAGTGAAGTGAACATTTTGCTTGTGCCTTGGAACTGGGCGATAGCTTGATTTCCCCAACTCCCTTCCTTCCAAGCAAGCCCGGTGCTGACTGTGGGCTTATTGCTGGGTACTAAGCCTTCTTGGCTCTGAAAGCACACAGGAAAGTGCTAAGGGGAAACCAGGCCTCTTGTCTGAGTAGTTTTCCATGGTGGTCCCCTTTTACCTATCAGGCAATTGATCTGTTTCTTTTCTAAGGTCCTGAACTATTCCTGATTTTTATACTGTTTGTTTAATGACCAAGGCTTGTGTTTCATTCCTACCCCTTTATTATGCATTTAACTTTATCAGGTGTATCAAGTTTAAATACTGTGTATTTACCACTTTTAAATTATATTACCTAAGAAGAAAGAATAAAGCAACAACTAAGTGTTTTTCCACACAGCTGTTCAAGCTTCACTGTACAAGTTGAAATAAACAACATGCAACCCAACCTAGAGTTAGTTCATCAAGTGGAACCATTATTCTGTTTGAGTGGTCTTTATCAAGCTGTGAGAGTTTGGTTGTTGGAAGAGGAATCTGAAAGCACTCTCCTATGTTAGTGAAGTCTGGTGCTCTACCATTACTGGGGATCTTGGGCTAGGATGAGACCACAGCAGCTCAAGCCACTGTATAATCCAAACTGAGCATTCACTTGCACAGACTGGAGTGCTGACTCTTGGAAAGGCACTCTTTGAGTTGAGACACAACTTAGTGCTCAGCAGCAGCAGGCACATAGAGAATAAAACAAATCGATGATGCTGTGGTTTATCCACTGTGCTGCTGGAGAAAGGCAGCCAGGATGCTGGAGGTATGGAATAGATGCCAGAGCTCTGTACCTCCAGAAAAGGTTCAGAGAAAGGGAAGACCTGGACTTTGTGAGTCAATGTGATCACTAGAGGTGCTCAAGGCCATGTGAACATAAAAGCCAGCAAATCCACTTCAATCAAATTGCGTAAACCCATTAACTGCAGCAGCGCAGACACAGGGTTGTGGTGGTGAAAAGCACGGGAGGTGTGCCAGGGAATAACAGATCTGTTCTTCCAAGAAGTTGGTACCAGCCTTCAGATAAAGACCCTAAGACCTGGGCCTCTGACTTACAAGTCTTTTCCCTTGGACAGGGTTTAAGGCAACAGACATGGACAAGGTGTCAGGAGAACCAAGACAGGGCAGCTGTAGTTGCAGCAGCACTTCTCCTGAGAGAAACAAGAGGCAAAGCCCACAGCATCCTGGCTTTGACAGCCCTCCACTAACACTTGGTATGTGGGGAGAAATGAACAATCAAAACCCAGCTTTCAGAACTTCAAGAAGGAAGGTAGTATTTTATTAAAGTAAATTTTAAAGTAATAGCATAAAATTTAGTCAAAACAGAAAAAAAGTTCTGTAACCAGTAAGCCATTTATCACAGCACAATGGAGCCAGACACTGCTTTATCTTGGTCTGTGGCCACTGGAGTTTGGACACCCAATTAAACAGTAGGTACAGGCTCAGCTAAGCTTCACAATCCTTCAGGGAAAGAAAAATGACAACAGCAAAGAGCTGCTGTCCCAAGGTTAGGCACCACCTGGCAGTGGCCATGTTCACTCTAAGGAAGAATCTGTGCCTATTGTCCTGTGCCCTCTGCTACCAGTGAGCTCAGGGACAGGAGGACTGGCAAAATGATGATGCCAGAGCTGTCCCTGTCCCAGGCTCGGCCAATGCAGAGGTCTGGCATAAAGCACAATTTTCCCTCTGTGCTTAGTGCAATTAACCTGGAAAGACAGCAGACAAGGAGCAGACCCAGTTCTCCCTGAGGCTGGCTCCCAAGTAGTAAAGTGTAATGAAGATGGTCCCTTTCTCAGTTTCATTCCCCCCTTCCTTCCAGCAAAGAGGGGCTGGTCTCATGGCAGGGTCAAGAAATGTTCCCAGCAGCAGTTTAGAGCAGCAGTTGGTCCTGCAGCACCAGGAGCTCAGGAGTTTGTTCCATATGTATCACCAACTCCCTGCAAGGATCAGAGATTACAGTTCTCTGCCAGAAACTCTTCTTTCTCCCCCTTCCAATCACATAAAATCCTTTGCACAGGCAAGCTACTTCCTCTTACTCAGACTCTACTTTTCCAGTGGCACAAAGGTGTTTTGATTGAGAAATCTGCCCTCTGCAGCCACACTTCCCTCCAAGCACAGGGCTGTAGGGCTGAGCTCTGCCCTCAGCACCAGTCAAGCAACCAACTAAATCCTACTGACCAGACAGATCATTTGGACCCTGGAGGGAGCTGTAACTGTGGCTGTCAGCACATTGGTCTCAGAAAATACCAACCCATTGAATTGGTTTTTTCACAGCTGCAGGAACCTCAAAAGCCAAGATGGAAGGATTTGATGGGAACAGAGCTGTTCCCTATAGCACTTAGAAGGCAAATGCCAATGACTGCAACCCAAAAAGGAGGTGCAGTAGGTGCACGAGAAGTTCTTGAACGTATATTTTCCTCTCCAAGAGTGGTTGCCCAGGAAACATAACAATATTTGTTTCTAGTGCTCTTCTCTGCAACAGCTTTGAGGTAAAATTTAGCTTCTTTGACAAAGAAAAAGTTTCCTTAGAACTGTGGTTCAAAATCCCCATTTGATGTGGACTTTCTACATCCTGTTTCAGAATCTCCATGGAGTCAGAGGAGAAAGCAATTTTGCCTTTACCCTGCCTTTGCTGATGCTTACCAGTTCATGATCCTCCACATATTTGTATTTCTTCTCTCGATAGTAGTATCTCTTCTTCATGCAATACAGAACAACAATGTCACACAGCACTGTTGTCTAGTGGAGATTGAAAGAGTTTAAGACAGTGATCCTCAGAACTGAGGCACTAATCCAGAATCGAGTCCAAGTGTCACTTACCACACCAAACAGTGCTAAGCCAGAGCCGATGTTAATCATGGTAGGAATTACATCAAATTTTCCTGCCTAGAAGACAGTTACAAGGCTGAGAATGCTTTTCATCATCTCGGAAAGCCCTCGCTCCAAGACCTCCAGGAGCTGTCACCCTACCTTTCCAAACACTATGATATCAAAGCGGATGCCATAAGCTTTGATAAGTGTCCGTGATTCAGTGCCATCACTATTCCTGTAGTATTTTGCAAACCTGCAGAAAAGATAGGTCAGAGCTTAGCTGGAAATTTTGAGGTTGCTTATGTGATCCTGCAACATCCAGGTGTGTTCTCCATCCCAAGAGGATGAGCTGAACATTGGTACTTCCAGACACAAGCCCCAGGTGAGGGAGATTTCATGCAGGCAAGTTCATACAGGAGAAAAGCCCAAACCAGGTGAATTCAAGACAACAGTGAGCACCACAAAATCAGGAAACTCGCAAGGCATAGGAAGGGGAGCAGAAAGACAAACGGGAAGAAATTCAGCTACGCGAGAGAGGCGGGCAGGCGGCTGCAGGGCACCAGGCAGCCGCGAGAGGGCAGGGCCGGGAGCACCCGCGCGGCTCGACCGGGCACACAAAGGCTGCTCCGTGTCCCGCACTGAGTCACCCGCAGGCAACCAACAGGGAAAAGGGATGAGAACAAATAAGTGAGATCAGACTTACTCCGCCACGTGGTTGACTAAGCCAGGAGGAAGCAGAGAAGAGGGCGGAAGAGAAGAGGAAGGATTGGTAATGGGCCGTACCACGGTCTGGAATTAGCAAGAGCACTTCAGATCTAGCTGTGATATCCTCCAGATGATCCTGACACCCCAATACCTGCAAGCCTGGCACCTCCCAGACACACATTAGTGCTCTGCACAGCTCCACAGCAAATTAATCCAAGTTCCACCAAAAGATCCTCTGTGCTAAGCAAGATTTTGTGATTCTAAAAACAAAGCAGCCCTGAGGCATGTTTCCTCGCGAGCAGGAATCCTGCAAGGACCTTGGCAAGGTGGCAAATCTGTATTATTACAGTCTGAGTCTGGATGCAACCAGCTGCTGGCTCTGTGCTGGTGTTTTACTGGAAGTGCTGGACTTAGCTGTACTGGCCAGAATGTGTATGTGGTGGTGTATGATGCCAGGACACTCCTGGTGCAGATATGGCCTTCAACTGACAGAGCCACTTTTACAGGTCAGTTTTTCCCCCAAGCAGAGTGCAGGAGATGCTTCAGTATCCCAACCCCACCTCAGTCCCCTCTAATTCTGCCCTATCAGCACATCTTGAAACAGTCAGTTGTCCCATTGCCACCCCATTGCCCAAACAGCCACCCAAAAGCCAACTCAGGCACTCAACCAGTGGAGCTTCACTGACCTCCCCACCCTGCTGTGGTTTGTGCACAGTGAGGATCCCACCTGCTCTGTCTTACAGCACCAGAAAAGCTCTCCAGGTTTTCTTCTGGTGCTCTCCAAGCACCATGGAAAGCCCAAAACTACCACAACTGCCAGTGGCAGATGGAGCTGCAGGGGCACCAGGTGCCCTCGACAGCCACATTACCTGAAGTTGTAGCCAGGTGAGACGGTGTGGGCAGAGTCCTTGTTGTCGAGGCGCCGGAAGGAATATTTTGGCACACAGTGGGAAGCGGCTCTGTCCAGGTTGCAGTCCCAGTTGATCTGCAGTGCCATGACTCCACCCTGCCAAGTGGGGAAGAGGTGATGAGCCAGCCCAGCACAAGGCTCTCTGCTGACCAGGACCCTGATTTACTGGCTCTAATCCCAGGCTCAGTTCAACACTTTTCTGTTGCTACAGAACCTTGCACATAACCCCACCCCAACAAAGCAAGGCCAATTATTTGTTACGTAGAACTGACTCCAGTCCCTCTGGCCAGAGCACTCTACATCCTGCAGCTGATCTGTTTTCTGTGGTTTATGCCACGAGGCAGAGGGGGCAAACACCTACCACTCCTCTTCTAAAAACAGCTGAAGCCCAAGAGAAGGATCTGCTAAATACCTCCACAGCCATTTCCTGGAAGTCCTGCCCTGCAGCTTCTACTATTTTCCCTAAACGGAAGATAGGGCAGAAGGGATCTGTCTGGGCATCATAGATGCAGTTCTTGAGGTAGGTGGAGTTGATGGTGGGGAGGATGTTTCGCCTACAAGAGAACAGAAAGAGAAGAGTTGTTGCATCTCCTTTACTGCCCACGAGACCAGACCGTGTGATGACCCTCTCACTATTTACTTGCTGAAGTTGAACTTGCGGTACCAAATGTTGTTCTTCACCAGAAGGGTGAAGTTCTCAGCTTGTTGCAGGAATGCTGGCCTATAAAACAATAGGAAAAGTAAGTAAATCCAACATGTTTTCACAAACAGGACTCTGCAGAGTCCTTGGTGCTCACCTCTTCAGCTCTTCCCAACAGCATCTCACTGGGAGAAGCATCAACTGTGTACCAGCAGCCTGCTCTCAGGAGGGGCACCGTGGAGTAGGAAGACAGAGCACTCACTTGGGTATGTGACTGTCATCCTCCACGGGGCACCATGCAAAGACTTCACAGGTCTTAATGCTGCCATTGTATGGAATACACTCCCCAGTCTGGATGCCTGGAAAGACATATGCATGGAGGTACTACTGAGCAAAACCAGGCAGTATTTGACCTGTGACATCCTCTCATTCCATATGGTGAAAACAATTTTCCCAGAGGTGAAGTGCCACTACCAAAACCCACATTATCTTCTATTGCAAGTGTAATTTCAGAGAAAGAAGAACCAGGTGCTTTTCCTGAGTCAAATCCTCATACATGTGAAATACTGCTTCAGGGACTGAAGGCCATAAAAAAGCCTCACCCTGTTTGCTAACTCACCAAAGCCCACATCTACCCAGCATCTACCCAACACAGTCTAAGTCCATCTGGTCTAAGTCTACCAGAGGAAAAAATCTCAGCTTCCCTTTCAGTTCTCTTACATGTGAGAGAATGAGAACAAGGAGACTGAAGTGAAATGCTGCTTCCTTCACAGCAGGGAAGGCACAGCACAGAGGTACCACAACTCAGACTGAAAGAAGTCTTTGCAGCAGGTTCTTACCACTGCTGTGGGTGCTGACATATCCTGGAACACAGTTGTTCTTCACTGTGCACTCTGTTTGATCATCTGGGAGCTGGAGAGGAACAATATTACATAAAACTCTGCAAACTCTCTCCCCTGTACTCCCACCCACACAAGGCAGGATTAAAGTAGATCCTGCACCTACCTCTGGGCAGTGGCCTTGGCTCTGGTTCAGTGTGAGTATCACATTGGTCATGACAAACACGGTGTTCTCACCCTGAGCATGCAAAACAAGAAGGAAACTTAAGAGTGACAGTCTGCAAAGACCATCCAAGGCACTGCACCAAACATCTTTGTTGACAGAGCCCAGGTGGCCCAGCAGAGGGGACTTGCTCTGGACAGTGCTGGTGCAGCATTAAAGAAGCAGATTCCTATGTATATCGCCTGGTGCTGCTGTGTTTAGCCAGAGGAAGGACTGTGGGACTGGCAACTCTTTCTGTCCTCCCACTCGGCCCAAAGTTCCTCATTCACATTACGAAAACAGATCACACAGCTCCTCAGGGGAGTTGTAAGGCAGGCACAGAAACAGAGCTCCAGCTGCAAGTCCGAGCACAACTCCCACTCCTTCTTTTTCCAATATATCAGTTAGGAATTTGCCTGGTCCTGTTTCTTCAGGGAGCACTCTTTTCATTACTTTACTCTCACTACTTTCAGATCCGTATTATTCCAGATCTGTCATTTGCTTCCGCTCCACTGATAAGCAAATATGACCACCCAGCCAAAATCTGACTAAATCTGTCATTTTTTTGCACCACATGTCATGCAGACAGAGGGACTCATGACCGGCAGCTTGGCTGTGCCTGCCCAGCCTGAAGGCCACCACGTATGGCCCACACAGCACAGATTCCCACAGATACAGTCAATCAGTAACTACAGCAATGATTCCTGTTCCGTTCTGGATCAGGTGACTTGCAGGCTATTCCTGTGGCTTCTGCCAACAACTTAACTTGGGGCTGGTCGCTTTAGAAAGCAATAAGAAGGACGACGTGTGGTTATTGTTACAGCTTCTTCCTGACGCCTGCAAAGTTCCTTCTCCTCTGCCAGGACTGGTGCTGTTGCAAGTCTTTGCGGGCACCCTGGACAGTGGGATCAGTGCACCCTCAGAGAAGCAAAGGCTCCAAGGAGACCTTAGAGCCCATTCAAGTACCCAAAGGGGGCTTATAAAAAGGAGGGAGGGGGACTTTTTACACAGACAGATAGTGATAGGATAAGGGGGAACAGTTTTAAACTAAAGGAGGAGAGATTTAGATTAGATATTAGGAATTCACTTCGAGTGTGGAGAGGCCCTGGCACAGGTTGCCCAGAGAAGCTGTGGCTGCCCCATCCCTGGAAAGGTTCAAGGCCAGGTTAGGCAGGCCTTGGAGTAACCTGGGATAGTGGAAGGTGTCCCTGCCCACAGCAGGAGGGTGGAACAAGATTATCTTGGTTGCTTCCAAACCCAAACCATTCTATGATACTACACAAGCACACACACAGACATACTTTTCTTGAAACAAGCTTCCCCAGGGCAAATGCTCAGCATGATTGGCAACAAAGCAAAGCTGCTTCATTCTCTCATATCATGGCCACACTGGAGCCAAAGCTGCTCCAGCCCCCAGTGGACTTCAGCAAAGCAGTAGCTGTTTGTCAGGAAACCTCCTCTCAGCATGTGAAAGTGATTGATACCTGAGGAGGGATGACATAGTCAGCTACATCCCAGATCCTGGTTCCCAAGGTGGATGTGTTTGTCAGTGTTACTCCTTTCACCTTTGTGGTGACAGAACTGACCACAGAGTCTGTTTCCTGGTAGCCCTTCTCCCACAGAAAAACCCATCTGAAAGAGAAGGATTGAAAGAAACAACAGATAAACACCATAAACAAGCTCAGGTGGTTGGAATTTCTCCTTCCATATGTCACCTGAAAGGCCCAGTCTAGACAGCTTCACAGTGTTTCCTTACAAAAGGGTCGCCGGACTGGCAATATCCTGTCTGACTTCTGGGGGGATATTTTTATTTTCAGACTGGTTTGCAGGGTTTAATTTGCTTTTACGCCCAGCCCTGCTGGATGAACAATCACCTCCTGGGACAGTCCCGCTCCTGAGGGGCCCTTGGGCCATTCGCTTAAAAGCTGGACTTGATCCTTGTCGGGTCCTTTCCAACTCAGAATATTCTGTGATTCTGTCCTGTCTGCAGCGCCACAATCCCAGCTAAGGCTGCCCAGTTAAGCAGTGCCACCACGTCCTTGTCACCGTCCGCTGAGCTCCGGGCTCCCCTCAGCCCCTCAGCCCACACCGCCCCAGCCCGGCCCGCGCCGCCCTCACAGCATCGGTCCCGCGGCCCCTGAGGGCCCCTGAAGGAGGGGCGGCTCCCGCCCTCAGCCCCGCGGGCTCCCAGCGCGGAGCCGCCCGCTTCCCCTCAGCCCCATGCCCCCGCCGCCCGCTCACCCGATCACATAGGCGAGAATGCCGAGCTGCACCCCGCGGTTGACGAGCCCCACTTTGCGGCTCCGGATCAGCACGATGCGCGGGGTGTCGTACTCGAAGAGAAAGCTGT
>VZTE01002410.1:219111-231930 GCA_013397775.1 Eulacestoma nigropectus
CGCCCCGAGCCGCCCGCCGCGCGCTCCCACAGCCCCGGGGCGCGGCGCGGGCGCCCTGCCCGAGGCCAGCGGCGGCAGCGGTTCCGCCGGCCACGGACTTTCCACGGCTGTTTTCACAGAAGCACGGAACCCGTTAGGTTGGAAAACACATCTGAGATCATCGAGGCCAACCTGTGACCAAAGACCACGTTGTCAACTAGACCAGGGCACTAAGTGCCACGCAAGTCTTAAACACCTCCAGGCTCGGTGGCTCCAACACCTCCCTGGGCAGCCCGTTGTAACATCTAATCGCCCTTTTTGGAAAGAAATTCTTCCTAATTATTCCTAATGTCCAACCTAAACATACCCTGGCAAGCTTAAGTCAGTTCAAGGACCAGGCATTGTCACCTTCCCATCCACAATGACCAAATTATTTATCCTCTTTGAGAATTAATCTTTGCTATAAAAGCAGGGATCTGCCACCTAGTTCATGCACCCTCCACCTCGTCCTGAGATACCCAACACAGTCCTTATTGTAGAAACATCATCATAGCCCTCATAAGAGCAGGTAAATAATCAGGAAGACATGAACTGAACTGACAAAGTGGCAGTGGGAATTTCAGACAGTACAAAACTATTAAGACCATTTAGTTCAGCTATCTACTAGTAAAATGCTTTATATTTTACAAAAACAGTCAAAACAGAAAGGACCAAAAAAAGTGGGGAAAGGATAGGAATATGAGTGAATATTCAGTGTAATTTTCAAAAGGAGAATTTGTTCCTAAGCTAGAACAGAAATGCACTAATGCCTACGGTAATATTTTCCCACTCTAGATATATAAGATGCTGCAATATGAATATTAACACAATTAATGCATTTTTCAATTGAAGATATAAATACAAGCAGCATAATCTGCCAGCAATATATCTTAAAATGCATGTGGGAAATGGAAATGGCAAACTGCTGGGTTAGCTCAGAAAGAACAAAGCTCCATTGAAAGGAGTGCAGAACATACCTGTTACAATCCTTCTCACCTTGTTTCTACAAAAATAGAACGTGTCTAAATATAACAAAAATAGAGAACAGAAAAGGTGTTGGAGCACAGATTAATTTACCCTGAATTTGCTCCTCTTTGGCTGTACTCTGGCCTTACACGTCACAGCACAAAGCTACTCACTTCAGGGGAAGATGTAGGAGGCAAGGCCTGCTTGAAGCTAAGAGCAAACAGAAGGCCAAAGTCCCACATTACAATTCCAGTAAGTATGAATGAAATGCCTGAAAATAATACACAAAGATGGTAAAAGTACTTTTCATTGCAATTCCTTGGTTCAAGCTAAAATGAACAACACAAAGAGAACCAGCTGGGCTTTTCAGAAAATGCTTGGTGTCACTGGAATCATCTAAAATGACTGTGCATGGTCTGGTCGGACCATGAGGCCTCCTATGGTGAGTTATGAAACTTGTTCAGTGGCCTCTTTCTAGAGCCTCTCAATCCAGGGCTGCAGAAAGCTGACAAGGCTGGGGCAGAAAAATGCTCAGCACCACATTTTTTAGGTGATACATCTTTTGGGTTTCCTTCCTTCAGGGTCATGCTTTGAAGTGACTCCTGGTTTTCTTCAGGGTGCAATCAGACGGTACCAATTGGTGCTGAAACCGGTTCAGGTTGTGATGTGCTGCCCTTTTTTCCTTCAGCAAGAGCTGCTCATGGTGCTTCTGAGTTGGCTGACGTTTGCCACAGCAGCACCACTTTTGGCAGTCTGGGGAAGAGGCTCCTTGTCTAAGGGCTAGCCCCAGCTCATATTCTTCATTATGATGGTTCTCATTGGACTCACCAGTACACATTAGCTCAGATTCTTCATTTTCATGGTTCTCTTTGGACTCACTGGTACATGTCAGCTCAGATTCTTCATTTTCATGGTTCTCATTGGACTGGCTGGTGCAGCAGCTTGCCAGCAGCACAAAATTTCACAGGGTGGCTCTGCAACAATTCCCAACATAAATCGAAGAAAACAGCATTTGCTGCTTCATCCAACCACAGAGAGAATTTTCAACAGGGATCCTCACCATTGGGTTCTGCAGTTGACACAGCACAATAGGGCTAGTGATGATGGATCAGCAGATCTGGAGGAGGATTGTTTTTCTGTGTTGCCATCGCCCACCCCAGTGAAACCGAATCGACACCTCACGAGTTGTTTCAACACCGACGCACTCCCGCGGGCACGTGCCCACCACAGGAAAGCAGCAATTTTTAGTTGACTCAAGAAAATACATCCTCTGGTCACGGAGTGCCCATGCTCTGATAGCTTTAAAATCATGTTATTCTAGACCAACTCTGAACTCCCGAGCACACTTCAGCATTCGGGATATCAGCATTTTCCATTCTCTGATCAGTAGAGAGTGGCAAGAGTCATGGGAGCTTAACCAACTTCCAGTGTCTTATTCTGTCAAAAACCTGACTTTCCTGATGCACAGCTCACATCAGCTTATGGATCAATAAGCAGTCACAGAGCATGGAACAAAGAGATCCTTTAAATGTGACAATGAAAAGCTGGCAGTGCAGACAAAAATCATGATATTAAACTCAAAGACCTACTACACCACACAATGGTACTAATATCCAAGCTCTGATAAGAACACCCATATGCCTTCTGTCTCAGACATGCTGTCAGGACTCAAAGTGCTGTACTGTTCTTGACAGGTTCACTTGAGTGATCTCTAAGCCCTGTTCATTTACATAAATAATTTGAATAGGAGTTTGCTTAGCTGAAGGGTCAGTTCCAGGAGTGGTAGATACTGCAGATCCCTCTGTCATTGCTATTCAAAATTTGTTCTACAGTTGGTTGCCTGTTCAAGTACCAAAAGAGGAAACTGTTTAAGAGGATATGTCTAGTGTAAAAGCCAGCAGCTTCTGCTTGCTACCATCTCCAGGTATTCTGAAGACAAAGACGTCTAAAGAAAAATTAATTTTCCTCCTTTTTCTTTGGATTCAGTCCCTGTTGCTCTGCTTTGCCATCTTGATGCCAACAAACCAGTCCAGAGTAAGCTTTTAATTGATTCCATTCTCTCCTGCACATCCTACTGCAAGCTAAGTTTGGGAGACTCTGAGTGGTTTAATGAGAGCTCCTGAGATGACATGATCATTTGCTTCCCATTCACCATTATATGATTTGTATTCTCTGAAGGCAGTGAGTCACTCCATACACCACACTGTGATATGTTCTTCTATCTTCTTGCTTGCACAGACATGAAATACCCCTTTTTCTGTGTTGAATGGTTCCAGAGATATGTTTTATGGGCCAGCTTTTAGCCTGCAGGTCAGTCAGGTTTTATTTGAGAGATTTCCTAACTCTTTCCAGGATCAGAGGTTCTTTCTAGCCCACAGGGTAGAGGTTATTTCCCATCTGCTCTTGGTGGTATAGAAGCCTTCTCTGTGGCAGCTTTGTGCTCAGAGCTGACCTGTTCAGAGCTGTCTTATCTCTGTCTAGAACCTGTGTTACATCTGCTCAGTTTGTAAACAGGTGAGCTTTTGGGTTTGTAGCTTCCAGATCTATATTCCCCTTAACTGGGGTCTGGGAATTAAGATAAATTTTTTACTCTTTGGATATCATCACCAGTTTAGTTTACCTGTGTAAACTAAACACTTTCACCTTAGAATTTGAATCACACATCTGTTGTGCTACAGTGATTTTACCCTAATATAAACCAGTATAGCGGAATAAACAATTCTGTTGTCCAGTGCATGGGAGAAATAGTTATGCTGGGAGGCTGTGTTCTCAAGCTTTCCTTATTTCCCTTGGTTCCTGGAGGACTAATAAGACTAAAAAAATATAGAAACGTTCTATTTGTCACTCAGGCAGATACAGTCCTGAATGCATAGCCTTTTTGAGTAAATAATGCCAATTTACACAATTTTTTCAGAGAGAACTGCTACTTACTCTTCAGAAAGCATTGAGGAATGTTTGCACTTACATGGTGTAATTAAATTTTGGGAAGTGAATGTTATGCTTATTGGCACAGCGAAATCTTCAGAAGTCCTCAGAACCACAGGCCAAAAAAGAAACATCAAATTAACTAACTTCTTTTACTTAAATACATCAGTTAATGTTATGCCACTACACTATTACCTGGAGAGCTGTCAGTGGGAGGAATATGTTGCTAAGAATAACAGGCAGTTAGGTGGCTCAGGAGAGCAAGAAAGATATGGGTGGTTCTCTTAGTTTTGGGTATCAATTGTTCTCTCTTTATTGTACTTGTTTGTGTGGGCCAAGCCTAACCCGAGTTTCTAATTACAGCTGAAATATGAACTCAGGAGGCTTCTGATATAAATCTTGCTATAGAATAGTAGTAAGAATTGACCCCATTTGACAGCTGCTGATTTCTGCTCCATGAATTGGCAGTTTCACTGCTGGTCCCCACAGACACGTGGTCATTTACACCAGAGCTGCATAGCTAGTAAAAGGGTAAGAATGAGCTATAAGCTTGATCAGGAGTATTTGAATTTCCATCAAGACAGCCATTCCAAGGGGGAAACTCAGTCTTCCAAGCAGTCGTCCTTGTAAGGACAGTGCTCCTAAGCAGGAAATATTTTTCCTATCATTGCATTTTGAGCAATGCTCTCTGCACCAGAGATCTGTGATGACAAGCAGCACATTGGCTGGATGATCTGCAGCTTCCATGAGGGACTTCTCGTGTCTTCTAAACCAAGTTAACGAATGAGACTTAATTGCAAACCAAATCAGCCTTTGTGGATGCTACCTGGGCATGAAAGTCATGGATTAGTTTTACCGTATAATGGTCAAGACATTAATTATGTGTATTAATCTTTAAAGAACTAAAAATTAATGAACCTATAATGGGAAACTGTTGATCATCATCCACTGGGGAGCATCTGGAACCTGATCCAAAGCTCTTCTGAAAAAGATGTTATAAACACCAGTCCTTCAGCCAGCTAATCCAACAACAGTGCCCTGCCTCAGGCAGAAATGAACAATGCAAAATAAAAGAACCTTCTTGCCAACATACAGTGGCTTTGTTCAGCTCCTGCCATAACTAACAGGAAGGAAAAGGAGGCCTCCTGTGTAGTTCATGAGATCTACCTTTCAAAGGAATTTGGTCAATAAAGACAATCATGGGTGTAACCAAAGCCCCACTTTGCTACCTCAGTATCTCAACCACATGGCAGAGCTTCCTGGGCTCTGACCTTGGTATTGTTCTGGTAGAAAATAAACACTCAGCTTTGCTTTTTAGTGATTCCTCCATTTTTTCCCCCTTGCCAATGGAACTTGTGAAGGAACTTTATACATCAGAGGTTTGGACCAAACCTCTCATCCATTATTTTTGGTGCCTGTAGTGACCGACTCCTTGCATGTTAGAGGAATGTTAGGGAACAAGACAAATGTGTCAACTGTGTGATGTAACTGCAAGCAAAACTCCCTCTGTAACATCCCAGCAGGAGCCTACACAGGGTGACATTTCAAAATGAGTGGCAGTCACTGAAACTTTGTAACAAACCCTTAGGATTTCATTAACTCAGGAAGCTCATGCATATCTTTCCCGGATACTGTATAAACAATTACAGCCTTCCTGTTGTTGGACAAAGCCTTTTTCAGATCATAACTCTGTCCACACGAGAAGGGAATGGAATTTGCTCTTAAGTGCTGAAAAACCTCAGCAGAAGGAGCTGTAGGAGGCATTGTGGGCTCTGGAGAGGACCTGGCAGTGGAAAAACTGCTCCGTTTCTGCAGAAACCCCCAAATTAGGGAGAAGATGAGATATAAATGTAGAAACTTATATGTATCATATTTTATACTTATGGGCTTGTAAATGAGCTAATGAAAGTGCTAATTGACCTAGTTTCTTATGCATATATTTCAAAGCTGGTTGAGATGAGCTAAAATTCATTACAATTTGCTTTCTTAGAGTATCAGTTCCATAATTTCAGTTGAAATCAAATATTTTATAATTTTTTTTTCATCCTTTGACTGCTACAGACTAGAAATAGAACATTTTTATCTTGGATATTGTGCAGTCATGGGGTTACAACAAAAGATGGCTACAAGGCCCTTCTGTCCTACTCAGGTCACAGCAGCATTGTTCCATGGAGTCTTTTTCCTAGAGTTTTCTTATCTCACTGTTTGAGATTGCCAGCATTGAGGTTTTCATCATCTATGTAGGGAGGATGAAGAGATTGTTCTTTGGTCTGAGGAGGATCCCCAAACACCAGCCTGCAGCACAAAGCACAGACAACCAATCTATCCATGGGGAAGTGGAAGGAACCTCACTGTGACAAATGAACCCACAGAGACCTTCCACACCACAGAGCCTTGCAGAAGAAAACCCCACGTTAGGAAACTTTTTTATTTCAGTCCCTGATTAAAGCTCTCTTACGTTGATGCATTTTCCTTGACATTTGAATTAATGAGCCAAATGTCTCCAGCGAATTCAAGATGAGCCTGCGACACCTAAAGCTGTTTCTATGGCAGCTGCATGATGAGACCAGCTGGAGGCTATGACTTCACTGCAGAATCATACAGCAGGGCAGGTTGGTAGAATTCAATTATTCAGGTATTAAAATGAGTGTTAACAGTATGGCTGTGAAGGAAATAGCTGGTTTACATACATGAGATCTAGAAGTGCCTAGGCAGAGGGATTATCTTAAAATTTCATTACGTTGTCAATGTATCTTTCTTTCAAAATAACAAAATTGTAGGTATGTCTTTCACTTACTTAGGGAGGTTTTCCATGGATTCCACAGGGCCCCCCTGACCTCACAGGTTTTTAACAGCTGCATTATAATTCACACATCGTCCTGTTTGAATTCTTGTAAAGAAACAAGCTCTTACTCAAGGGTTTTTCGCCACTTAGAGACAGTTTCAACCTGTCCTCCTCAAATGTAAGATAGGGAGCTTGACATTTCAGATTGTTGCAGCTTTCTATAGGAGGAAGCTGCAGAAGGAACTACCCAAACCATGGTCCTGCCACACCTCATCAATCCTTATTTAGCCCTTTGCTTGGGTCAGCAGTGCTTGTCATTGTTTGGGCTGAGGGTGAAGTAATTTCCTTCATAATTTTATATGAAGTTTCATATCTGGGTCTGGTGATAGATTGAGAAATCAAGTGTTTCAGATAGAAGTTTAATTCAAAAACATGAGCAAATTAAAAGAAGATGTAAAAGTGGGCAGAAAATCTGAATTCTGAATATTGAACTGACATTACCTGTCAGTTGCCTGCACTGCTACAGTGTATTCTGCTGTATCTCAGATCCTGTTGCTTTTGTGAGCCACTTCCTTCACACTGGTACTTACTGAGCTGTTAACTTCATCCTCTCCTGTCAGAGTCTGTGAGCAATGGCTATACAACTGTCTGGACAAAACAGAAAGGACAAATAATCCCATAAGAATAAAATATGTCAGCTTCTTTGTATCATTCTTGAACAAAATGTACTCCAAGATAAAAGTCAGATGGACATTTTCAAGTAGTTGAGAGAATTTTTGAGTGAGACACATCAGCTAGACCAAACTCTGCCTTGGTTTCACTTTCACAACTTTTGGCTTTGTCAGAAGTGAATTGATGTACACAAGAAGAGAATTTCTATTTTCCCATCCTAAATGACACAGACAACATGAGGTGACTTCCTGACCCTTCAGATGCCATTGGGAAACAGCAATTATCTGCAACAGGCCTTGATGTCATCCAAAAACTTTCCCCCCCCATGCTGTGTTGCTGTGGACCTAGACCTTGACTTTTTCTGTCACAAATGGTAGTGTCCTGTCCATGTTGTTTTTCTTTAAAAGAGCTTAAAATACATAGGCTTTAACTTTTCAGAGTGACTATTTTTGTGCCTCATGCTGACTGCTTCAAAAACCTTGGCCTAACATTTTCACTTTCTCATGAATTGAATGTGTTAAGGAGGAAGGACACCTCTGTTTTAAAGCTGACAGGAATGTCACCCAGCTCATCTAACTCATAAAAGCACTGTCAAGTTTGAAAAACTATTGTATGTTCAGAAGATACTTTCTACATTACATAAAAGTGATATAAAAGGTTTGCTTTGAAAAACAAGCCACAAGTACTTGCACCAATTCAGGTTAACAACAGACTTTTCTGGATGAGGATAAAATAGAATCTGAAGAACAGAAATACAAAGCAACTGATCAATGTTCCTTTATTTATATCTTCTATTTTGACAGCTTTTCAGCATTTTCCTTCTGGAGAACAGTGCTTTGGGATAACGATGTTGTTGGAAAGTGGCAGTGGGAACCCAGCTCTGAGCAGCAGAAGGTGGGCATAGAACCTTAGTAAGGCAACTTGGATTTCCTGCAGACTTGATTCTTGGGGCGATTGGGATCAGTGTGCGCAATGTCCTGGCCTGCTGCCCTCCCAGGAGAATGAAACCAACTCCATGAACCTCAGCAGACTTTGTTCAGCACACACTTATCACTGAGAACAGCCCTTGCTTGGCAGCACAGAGCAAAATTTGCCCTTTAGAGTCAATCAATTATGGCATATTCCTAAAACATCTTATTGTTCTTGGAGTCTGCTGCAAGGGGTGACTCGCCATTTCATCTGACCTTGAACAGGAGACTCTACAGAGCAGGCTTTAATCTCAGAAACACTGGTGTAAACCTGACACTAATCAGTGGAGTTATTATGGATTTTTCGGACGAGAAACAAAACCAGACAGCATGGCAAGAAACAAAACTGTGAGTGTTTTTCTAGAGGAAGCTAAGTCTGTCCAACCAACCCCACCTTGTCAGATAACATCCTGTGCCACACTCCTACCTCGGAGTTCCCACAACTACATCCACCTTCCAAGGTGGTCTAACACCAGATCAATGGTCTTGTTTGCTGCCATGGCATCATCTCTCCTCAGTACTACCAGACTTTGCCAGTCTGAAGTAATGCTGGGACAACTGAGGATAAATGGGTGGAAGCCAGTGTCAGGCCAACCTGCTTCTGGGCCTGACTCTCCATCCCCAACACTTCCCACCAGTGCAAAGAAGGTGTAATGCTGTTCAGGGCTGGGCAGATGTACACAACACCCACTCCACACGGCTGGCAATGCCACGCAAGGCACAGGGCAGTGGTAAAGCAGGCTCTGGGGTCATCAGTGGCCACAGAGATCTCCAGCTTCTTATCTCACATTGCTTGGGACACCATTCTACCTGGTCTTAGACTGGTTTTGTATCAGGTTCTGGGATCAAAAAGGAGTGACGAAGTCACTACTCCTCTCAGCAGAGCCAATACATGGCACATACCTTGGCTGTGCCTCTCCTGCTCCACAGAGCCACACAAAGCTGCAGCTGCTCAGTGTGTTCTGAGCCAGCCATGTGCATCTGGTCCAAGGGGGCAGGGAGAGGTGTGAGGCCACCAGTGACACTGTACACGCAGGAGGTGGGGCTGGAAAGGTGCAGAGCTCTCAAGGTCGGACCTGTAAATCCCAGGCTCAGAGTCTGAAAGACACAAGATTGGATCAGAATCCATTAGACACAGATTTAAAGGACCGGGGTCCTCTCTCTTGCAACAGAAGACTCACATAAAGGCACAAAATACACAAACCCTACAACAGAGATCTAATGTTTTTCTTCCAATCCCGTAGTACTTTAAATCATGACTGTAGACATGACAAAACATTCAGAACCAGACAGACTTCTTGGCTGTCAGTATTGTCTTAAATGCCTCAGCTCACAGGAACAAGCCACATTCTGCACAAACAGGCTTAATTTTTAAAGACGTCCATGATTGCTCTTTAGGCTTTAGCTGACCACAGTATAGCTGCATGTGGGAACCAGAAACAGGCTTGGGATGCATTTAGGTACTAGAATAGCCACAAAGAAATTAATTTTTAATATAACACAGTCAGACCTATGTGTACATGCACACAGCACAATATTTATAATAACAGAAACAAACAGGAGGGGTCAGATTGCTTGAGCAAAGCAGAAGTATTGTCTTCTCTTCCTAAATGCTCTTGTTTTCACACTAAAATCTTCCATCTGTTTGGGATCTGACCTCAGGAGCCCGGCCGGACGCGTTCATCCTCTTGTCCGTGATGTTCCCATATAAGGGGATCTCTCTTCACCCAGGGAGCAGGATTCTCATTTGCTCAGGTTTCGTCCCACTCAGATTTGCTGCTCTCTCTGGTCGAGCTCTCTCACAACTTTGCTTGGCAGCATCTGCGCAGCAGTGGCTGTAAAGGGAGGAGAAAGTCAGGAGGGAGCAGTGAAGCTGTGCCTGCAGATCCAGAGAGCTCTGGATTGTTTATTTCCGTTCTCTTTCTTCCACAAGTTACCTCTGCGGGATCCCTTTGCAGTAAGCAGCTTCCACAAGCCTTTCCCAAGCTAAATAAAAGACAAATTCTATCCAGAGAACTGGATGGAACTGTAGGGCTGAACTCTTATAACAATTCTCACTTCAAACTTTCCTTCAAAATCTGTATCACTCCCCATGCAAACTAATTTGGGAAAGTGGAAAATGTCCCCAGAATTATACGACAAATATACTGGAACACTGGCCCTCAATCCTGTAAGACTTGACTCAGATACCACATCACCCTAAGATAACTTAAGACAAGTTAAGCATAAACAAATCTCAGCTGCTTCCTGTAATATTTACCCAAGGCTGCACTAGAGTTTATAATCTCTTTCATGTCTATGAAGATTCCCTTGTGATAAAGAGGTCAAGGCACTGAGCTAAGCCTCGATTTTTTTCTTTAGGCAGTAATTTTGAGTATTCAGACACCACTGCAGACTGTAAATACCAAGCAGCAGGGGGGCAGCCTGGGGGCTGCATGTAGGAAGAGCACAAAACTGATGGAAGAAAGGATCATGATAACATAAAACTTCGAGGATGGCACAGGATCTCTCACGCTTTCCCCAGGTTGGAAAGTCCCACAAAACTGGGCTCCAGTGTACGATTTTGCTCCTGCCTCCAATCACTTGGGCTTTCAAACACGTCAACAAGTTCAGCCAGTCCAGTTCTAACAATGTCTGGTCATGGAGGTCTCCTTTCCCAGAGTGAGAACAATCAGACTTCATGGGTTTCCATCTCACCATCTTTTTCTTCTTATCTTGGCATTTTCAAAGTTTTCATTCTTCCTCTTCTTTATCTTTAATATCACAGAGACATGACAAGGGGTGAACAGTCCTTTCCTTCTCGGAAGGTGTGGGGACAGGAATAGTCTCATGTAAAGGAAAATCTCAGAACAGCAGCCTTGCACTGCACCCAGCACAGATCCCTCTCCACCCTCACCACAGTTGCCCTCCCCTTAGCACTGAGGAAGAAAGGATGTGCATCAGTATTTACAGAAACAGTCTTTCTCTAGGATTAAGTATGGAGAACTCACAGGCACCTCCATCAGAAATACCATTCTCATCTGCTCTCTGTGTTCTACACGCTCAAAATACTCATCAGAAAAAACCGTAACTGATACCAGGAAAGCATGGCAAGGGAAAGCAGATCTCTTCTGGGAACCTGTAGGTAAATACGATTCCTAAAGGTCAGTATATGGACTGAAAGCACAAAGGAAACATGATCTGGTTTTAAAGTTCAAATCCAGGAGTCAGGAGACTTGGATTATGTTCCTGGCTCTACCACAGCTTTCATGCCCAACCACAAGGCACCCGTCCATCCCCTTTGTCATTTCGTTTAACCAGTTAAAAGCTCGGACACCAATTAGTGTCACTTCTCAGCCTTCCCATGAAGACGAATAAATTTTATGAAATTGTTTTATGAAGCGTTTTCTGTTTCTCAGAAGGAAAAGAGGAGCTAATCTAAGATAGTCGCAGTGCTTAGAATTGCAAAGTATTACATTTATGGTTGCTACTTACTGAGTCAAATTCTGCAGTGATTTACAACCTGTGCATTTCAATTGGCACCAATTTAACATGACTCACTGCATATTTTAATCCATCATCTGGGGACTCACATGGGATTCTAAGACTATCCAAGAACCTAATTGAAATAGCAGAGAGGCTCCAAAATCCAACTATTTCAGGCCTAAGCATGGCTTTTGAAGGATCTGTGAGAACAAACTTGCAGGCTGAGAGATTTCATGAGCAAGTTTGACTTTAATTTATAGTCTGGTTCGGATTGTTTGGTGTTTTTGAAGCTGCTGTCCTTGTTTCAGATTTATGCACTACATATTTATTGCTACTTTGAGGCACGCTGACAACTGATGTTCAGCCTCGAGGACATAAATTTGCCATTTGCCCCAGATGAAGCCTGGGCCCAGGACTGGCTGTTCCTGTTCCACACGGATCCTCTGTGCACCTTTCCATTTCAAAGGAATTAAGTAACCATTCACCTGACACGTACATCAGCCACACTTGACATCCCTTTGTGCTGTCAAAGGCTGCCAGAAACCTTAATTGGGTAACTGCAGCAATCTGTTTGTACATCTCCTACACATGCGACCACAACCTCCCTCAGAAGGAGCCGCAGAGCCAAGTTTATCCTCCAGAGGCTGAATCTCGGACCTATTTCTGCCGCTCCTCGCACTTGTGCTGTGAGGGAGCCCCACGAGAGACTTGCCCCGTGCCGTGTCCGCCTCAGCACCCCGTCAGCGGCCTCAGCCGCAATTCCCGGGCCGTTCGCGGCGGGAAGGGGACGGGACGGGACCGCGTTTTCCAGCGGCCCGCCAGGCGCAGCGGGAAGGACTGCCCGGGGCATGCTGTGGGACAGCGGGAGGGCTCCCGGCGCGGCGGGCTCCGCGCTGTCGCAGCTGGTTGCGAGGGCAGCGATCCACGATCCGCCGGAAGAGCCCGATCCCGGTCCCGATCCCGATCCCGGTCCCGATCCCGATCCCGATCCCGATCCCGGTCCCGGTCCCGGTCCCGGTC
>VZTE01002410.1:233938-299526 GCA_013397775.1 Eulacestoma nigropectus
CCCCCCCCTTCCCGCTCTGCCGGCATCCCCCAAGGCTGTCACAGGAAACGAGTTGTCGTCGCTGCCGGCTTTATCCTTTTAGCGTGTTACGGGGTTTTTATCCGACTCAAGGTAGAAGAATTGGGAGCCTAAATTGCAGACTTCCAGCTCAGAATGGTTTGGGTTGGAAGGGGACCTTAAAGATCATCTGTTCCAACCCACTGCCATAGGCAGGGACGCCTTTCAGTAGACCAGGTTGCTCAGACCTCCATCCAACCTGGCCTTGAACACTTCCAGGGATGGGGCAGCCACAGCTTCTTTGGGCAACCTGTGCCAGGGCCTCCCCACCCTCATAGGGAAGAATTACTTCCTAATATCTAATCCAACCCTGCCCTCTGTCACTGTGAAGCCATTCCCCCTTGTCCTGGCACTCAAGGCCCTGGTGAAAAGTTCCTCTCCATCTCTATTTCATGCTCCCTTCAGGTTCTGGAATGTGCAAATCCCTCAGCCTTCTCTTTTCCAGGCTGATCAAACCCAATTCTCAGCCTCATCAAGAGAGTTTTCTCTTCTAACAGCATTATGAAAATCATTAGGCAAGTGGAGAAGGAATGTCAAAACATTGGAGATTTTTTGTTCCAAGCCAGCATTCTTTTGTTTGAGATTTATTGGCGTTTTCTCTTGGTCGGTTCCATACAGGAGTGCTTTTCGCCAAGGGCTGGTTACTGGAAGCAAACCTGTAATTCATCCTGTCTTACATTGGCTTCTTCAGAGGACCAATGAACTCAAGAAAAGAGCTTACCTGGCACGTTTCTTAGTGAAACTGGAAGTGCCAGCAGAGTTCCTACAGGATGATACTGTGGCTGACTTCAACAAACAGGTACCATTTCTCATGAACGCCAACATTTTATGTTAATTAAAGTGCCAGTGGGAGGAGGGACAAATGAATCAGGGAGTTAATGCTGGGGTACATGTTCAAGTCAGTTATGTTAAGATCTTGTTGGAATCAAGGATAAGCAAAGATTCCTAATAAAAAGTAGATGTCTTGACTACTTTTCTTCCAATAACCCTGAAATTATGTATTAATAAGTAGCATTGAATTAAAAAGCCTTAAGCCCATTAAGTACTGGGTGCCAAATAATGTTCAGAGCTATGTTGGCTTAGACAGACTTATAGTTCTTAATTTTTGAACAGGTTTGGGGTTTTTCTCTATGAAATATGACCTGGATATTTTTAACTTTATAAATTACCACTTCAAACAAGTCCAGAAAATGGTACGACCAAAAGTCAATGTCTCCTAATTGTCCATTGATTGTATTTGGTAGTCAAGATAGTAACTTGATAGTATTTGATGCCTAATATTTGTATTAGCCTTGTTCCAGTTTTGCTTTAACCATTTATTTTTTGTGAATAAGGAAAAGATTTCTTTTTTTCCGTGCTGACATTCCTACTTATTATGTTCCCACTTCTTTTGTGAGCATTGCATGTTGATTTTAGATAGTCAGACTGGGTGGGTTTGAAATGTAAAACTTGAAGTGAACCAAAGTTTTGGGTTTATTATCTGAGGTACATATTTACTTAATTTTTTTTCCAGTTTTCTGTGCCTTTTGTTCTGTAAAACCACAGTGGTTTTTAAGTGTTTGTAAGAGGTAACTTGATCTATTAACTGTGCACCAGCAAAGCTGAACAGTCTGACTGAGGCTTGACTAAGCCTTTTATTTTTTTGTTACCTCTAACAATATTGGATTTATACCTTGAAATAACTCAGCAGAAGCAGCAGAGAGAGAAAGGAATGCAGATTGTATGTTTTGTTCAGTATGTCACAGCCTTTAATGTGTATAAATATCCACCTCCATAATTTCCATTACGTAAGATGTGTTCCTTTTTGGGATTACAGTAATAGAACCATCTTATTAAATTAATACCCTGCTGATTAATTCAAAACAGAAGCTGGGGTAATAGAATGCCTTACTGCAATATAACATGACAGTGCAAGTATTTAGATATTAATGAATTAAACAATTAGCCTAAATTATTTAGATACAGGCTTGCAATGGTCTCTTTTAAGGGAAATTTCAAAAATGAGAGTTCGGACACCTTATAACATGGTCAAGTTTTATGGGTGTGTAGAATTAAGCTCAAATGTACTTTTGTAAATTACTTACAGAAGATACTCAGCAACCTGCCACCTTCCCAGCTGTGTTGTGATTTAGACACTGGATTGCCTGCAATATAAAATTTAAGAAATAAGCAACTTCAGGCATTAATCTAGTTGTTCAGGCTTCAGTGAGTTACTCCCAGGTGCCACGTATCTCTCTTTCCACATAGGAACCTGGGTGTTGTTTTGGTCATTTGAGTGTGTCCCTTATTTCAGGTGCAGGTGGGGCATCTACAGTGAAAAGTGAGAACCCTTTTTTGTTATGATCCATCAAACTGTGCTCTGCCCTTGTTTGAATCCTGCTAATGGCCTTGAAATGTCACGTTCCAATGAGGAAAAGACTTGTGGAACTCCTCTTTTGACAGAGGTAGAGACACACAAAGGAAAACTCTTGGACACCAGCAGTGGGAATGCAGTTGCTCAGAGACCACCTGCTCTTTCATTTTTGTTAAAGGACTTCCAGAGTGCATAAGGGGCATCGTGGAAGCCAGTTGGGTTTTACTCCTGCATTTTGTAACTCGTTTCTCCTTGTCCAGCCTGTGCATTCCTTGTCACACCTTTATTTGCCACTTAATCCAGCTTTTTTGATTTTATCTTCTTCTCCTTAGCCAATTTATTGCTAGTATTTTGAATTCCTTCCAGCTTGTCAGTGTGTGCTTGATACTGAAACAACCAGAACTGAGCAGAGCGCTCTGGATGCTGCTTCCCCAGGGTTTTATAGAATGGAATTGCTGCTTCACTGCTCAGGGCTGTGATGCCTTTGTTTGAACTCGCCTTTGCTGTTGCCATTTGGTATTCACCTTTCATATCAACTGCTCTTTCCAGGAAGTAAAAAATGACTTGATACTCTCCTTTTAGATTTTTCCATCTCATTGAAGGGCTGTTTCTGTGGAGATTATCTTTCCTTATACCTCAGCTCGCGTTTCTCCGAGTTGAATCTAAATTTATTTCCTCTCCATATTTCTAAACTCTTGCTGTCCCCTGTTATTTCTCTACCCACACAGACTTTCACACTGCCTCTCAGTTTAAGATTCCTGGTGGGCAAAGTACTGGTGTGGAAGTAGCACACTGTCTCCTTGTCTCTGAGTGCTGAGCTGCATCTATCAATCTCTGGGATGTTCTGAGGGTTATGCAACGTGTCACAGCCATTTCTCACGTGTTAACTCAGCTCTGCTCTTGGGCCACTCTGGAAACTCAAGCCCCGTTGATTCCATCAAGAGTGTTGTTAAGAGTAAACTCTTCCTTTTGGGTCTGATAAATTTATATATGTGGTATACACAGATGTATAGTAAAAGTAATTTGTTAGTTTGTCCCTCTCGGGTGACGTCTTGTCTTCCTGTTTTGCAAATACACTGGGTATTACAAGAGATGAAAATACTGAGGAAATTGTGAAGTTCTGATTGTCCCTTCAGATAGAAGATAATGCACTGTGATTTTTTTATTTCTGCTTTGTAAGTTGACAGGCTTTTGAAATGAAAAAATGCCTTTTTATCTTATTCTCACCATATTCCTATGTCTGCATTTACTGTCTTAGTAGTAAAACACAGAGCTCATTCTGCACAATTTCCATTTCATTTTACAGTATGAAGAACTCATGGAAGCATTTAAAAACCTACATAAGGAGCACGAGCAGCTCAAAATATCTGGTTTATCTACTGCAGAAATAAGAAGGGTAAAAAAACTCCACAATTTTTTATTTAGTTGGTTTTTTTTGAATGTCAATTCCATATTTGTTGGCTTTGTGGACAGTGTGAAAACCGTAGAGGCCAGAGCTGGTGGGCACTGCAGCTGCCTCTTGAAACTGCTCTCTGTTGGCAAACAGAAAGTCCTCGCTCGTGTTTAGAGCTGAGCTTTCTGAAGCAGATTGGGGAATGAGGCTGCCAAGACTCAGTGCAGCATGATTTCCAAATATTAGAACTCCATTTCCTCCGAATGCAAACTGATACAAAGCCTTTTGCCTCCCTGATAGCGGCTAATAATTCCAGAGGGTGTTGCATGAAATAAGAGCTTAAGTCAACAGAAATTATGAACCCACGTGGCTCAAGTGTTAAGTAGAGATGTTTGCTCTGTTTCAGCAAAATAATTAAGCTTGTGTACAGCTTTCCAGTGGACACACAGACAAGCCAAGCAAATGTTGAGATGAGGTCTACATTTGGAGAATTCATTTTCCTTTCTCTCGTAACCATCAATCTGTGGAGCCCTGCTGTTGTAAAATAGGACTAAAGGAGAATAATAATCAGATACATGTTTCAGCACTAGAAAGTGTTTCTTTTAAGACAGTTTTAATACAAAAAGTGGCAGCAGACATCGCTCAGAAGCAACTTAATGCAAATTGGTCTGCCAGGAAGTGGGTAATGCTGGTGACATTAAGAACATATGTCAGACTGCATCAGATGTTGAATTCATGCTGATTTTTCCTTGGTGGTTTCTGTTTGTTTGTTTTTATTTTAGAGAAATCCACCTGCTTTTATTTTAAATGTTCACATTAATACTCAAGGATGCAGATGAAGAATGTTAGCATAAAGGGAGTGGGAACTGTGGGGGAAGTAAGAGAGAAGAGAGATTGGAATCCTGGATGTTTGATCATAGATCAATAAAATTATAACCGCCTCCGTGTATTCAGGGAAGAATTCTGATTTTCATATTAATTTGAAGAGAATTTAGTCCAATCCAATACACATGGGGAATGAATTAATATCTCTTTATCTGTTTTTCCTGCTTTTTAGGACATCAGTGCAATGGAAGAGGAGAAAGATCAACTGGCCAAAAGAGTAGAGCGTCTTAAGAAGAGGGTAATAAGAGAAGTAACGCTCCTACATTTCAGTGTCATAATCCTTGGCCTGCAACTCCGATTTTGGAATGCAAACAAGGATTAAGATAAACACACTGTATGTCTTGGAAGGAATCAAGTAACTAATTGACCTACAGGGAATCTCCCCAGGCGTTGATCCAGAGCTTTTAAGAATCTCGAGTCCAGTAGTTTGCTGTCATTTCTGAGTAGTAACGTGTATGGAAGGGAAGTGCTAAGTGGGCTTGTGAGATATATGATCTCTTTAATGTATTTCTCAACTATCTGACAGCAACATGCACTATTTATCCGCTTGCTGTAGGTGGAGACAGTACAAAATCATCAACGGATGCTTGAAATAGCAAGACAGCTTCGCTTAGAGAAAGAGAGAGAAGAATCTCTGGCTCAACAGAAACAAGAACAAAAAAGTCAGGTACTGGCAGAACAACATACCTATTAAAATAAAGAGTTGTTGATGTTTGTTTGGGAATCATGCATTTTAAAAATACATCAGGAACAACAGGAGAGAGTTTCTCCCAACCCCAGAAAATTTAATCCCATTTAAAAGATCTATGTACATTTTAAGGGAAGAGGCTTGACCCTGCAAGTTTTGAACACCACACTGAAGGTACTTGGCTGCCTCAGCTCCCACTGACATCATCCTTTAGCATTCCCAGGAAACGTTCCATGACTTACTGCTGGAGCACCCGAAGGGAACTCTTCATATTTATGAGCAAATGTTTCCTTGGTTTGATTTCTATCTCTGTGATCTGCACGAAGATTTCAGGGGGTGAGCAACACAGCAAGTACCTCATCTTTTTCCTGGGTGGGGGCAATATGTATTCAGGAGCAGCCTTAGGATTTAGACCTCTAAATTTGGGAAAAATGATGTTCTGAGAAGCCCTGGGAGCAGTTGACATCCAAGTGTAAGGGTGGGTTTTATTCCTGACCTGTGTAAAACCCAGTGCCATTTTGTTACACCATCTCACCAGATTCTGTAGCCTGAACTTCAACACTGTTAAAATGGGAAAAACCCTCAGATTTCCCATATTGCAGCCGGTGTCCGGGTGTGGGATCAATGGGAAGCAGTGGCCTCTCAAGCTGTTGGGTCTTTGCTTGAGTGAGATCACGACTAAAATGAATGTGATGTCCAGCTAATTCCAGTTCTTACTACACATCTCTCTAAGTCACAGAAATGCAAATCAGCTGGGTCTTGTTTGGCAGGAAGCTTTCCAGACTGCTCTCGGGATGGACAGTGGATTGCTGTGACAACTCAGCTGCATTGCAGGATAAGGAGAGTTATCTGCTGCAATCCTGATTCCTGCTGCCTTTTGTTGTTGTTGTAATGTTCAAGCCACTCATATTTTTGGTTGAAAATTGTTGGATGAATTTCTGCCATCAGAGAAAATATCACTTGGGAGAACAAGAACACTCTTCTCAATTAACAGGCGGAAATATCAAGTAAACCCAGGCCAAGTGTTGAAAATTTGGTCTGGCACATTCCCTTGTGAAACAAAAAATCACCAAGCGTTAGAGCTGCCATGTTTTGTGTTTGGGGTTCTTTTGGGGCTCTGTTGGTTTAGTTGTTTGCACATGCATTTCCAAGGAATGAGCTTGTGTGTGTCCAATTGTCTCTCCAAAGTTGTTCCACGCGGAGCAGAGGCTGCAGAGAGCCCAGGTCCAGCTGAAGGAGATGCAGCACGTGGTGGCAGATTCAAAACCAGAAAGTAAGTGGGGCTTTTCCTGTTGCATCCTAGGTTAGTGTGGTGCAAAATATGCCATAGGATGGTTTATAAATTACTTCCAAAATGATAGAATCTGACTAATGCTCAATTTAAATTTAGTAAACTAAGTAATTGTCCTATTCTTTCAAGAGCATTTACTATTTCAGTTGCATCACACAACTACTTTGGCAGCTCTTCTGAGTTAAAGGATTTTTTTCAGTCACCACCTCGTAGCACTGTTATTACTTTGTAATTTTACTTTGATTTTTTTAAATGATTTTCATCTGCCACTGAACCACAAGTGGAACTTAAGGGGTATCTGAACCATCTTCTGTACTCACAGGGACTTGCAGTGGATTTTATAACTGTTCCGTTTTTGCAGTAGCTACCAGAGAGTTTATACAGCAAAGCTGTGTCAACATTTCTGTTTCAGTTCTTGGGTTTTTTTAAGGCCAATGGAAACTCAATGGGTTCAGTTCACAGAAGCAAAGGTAACATAATAAAAAGCCAGTAAATATGTCATTTAATCATTGAGATGAAAATAAAGTTAACATATTTAATTTCCTTATCTCGAGTCCTGCTTGCAGGGAAAAAACCAGAAAGTATTTACATGCTCCCAATCAAAGCTTGGAGTCATTACTTAAGAAAACTTGTGTTGAAATTTTGCCCAAACAAAGACCTCAGGACTCAGCTTTGTAATTGCTGTCCCCAGTTACAAAGGCACTGCCTGTAGCAGCAATTACAGAATGCCAACTGTGGGGTTTTTTAAATAATTGAAATTAGTTGACCACAGTGCACTGAATAGGTTCTATTTATTTTAAAAGCTTTGTTGGTCTACAAGGTAGCACAATTTATTTCATTTTGAAAATTCCCTTTGGCTGCAGTTTGGTACCTCAGCTGCCTCCTGGTATCAGTGGTAGCCTTGTCTGCTGACAGTGCAACAGCTGGATTTTCACTGGAAGTCAGATCCTTCCCTTTAGAAGAAACTTCTTGCATTTTTAATTCTTCAGGTGTTTTTACTTCCTAAATAAGATAAAATGTTCGAAGCTGCTGCTAATGAGCAGAAGCTTTGTTGTTTGTCTTATGGATTTGATTACTTCACTTTATAATTAATTTTACATTTAAAGAAATGTAAAGGAACTCTGTAAGGAATGCAACTAGCACATATTCATGAGTATCATTAGCATGCAATTAGCATCAGCCTGCCTGAGCTGTGCCAGGAGAATATGCCTTGTGGTTGGTAGGATTTTAACTCTTAGAAACATAATATTTAGAGGACTTTGTGTTGTATCATTAATTGTTACGAGCTGCTACAAAACAGCTGAAAGTGATGATGCTGGTTCACAGAACACTCCTTCCCTGTTTATTAACTTCAGTCTTTCACTGTTTAATAACTTCAGAAGTACTCAGGATATTGTTTAACTGGAGAGGGATTTGCTGCTGGTAGCACTAAGTAATATAAATTTTCACATTCTGGAGGGGTTTTTTGTGGTCTTTGTTGTGTTGAATATGAACAGTATTTTTAGTAACACTGGCCTCTGGTCTGAATAACCACAACCCAGCTCACACTTACTCTGCAAGATTGACATCATTTTGCTTTGAGTATCTCTGCTGCAAAAACAGAAATTGGTAACATGAGGAAACAAACCAAATCACTGAATTCCTGATCTCTGTCCATTTTACAGGGCATTACTGGTTACTTTATTGGCAGAAATAGGAAGATGTGAATGAGTAGCTGGAAAATATTGATTAAAAGAATGTGTTAAAATGATTTGTTGATGAACAGTAAAATGTGTAATGTATAAACTTCATTAAGTTAATATGTAGAAATAGAACACTGAGAACTTCAAAGATACTTGTCAAAGAGGAATTGCTTTGTACAGATGCCTATTTTATTTCATTCTTGATGAAAACCAGAAATTTAGGAACCTATTATTTAAATCTTCCATTTGGTATAAAAAATTAATATTTTTCTCTTCCACACAATGATCTTTTCCTGAAATTCCAAATTTAAATGATCTCCTCCAACAGTGCAGACCACATTACAATTAAAGTTATGGAAGTATTTGGTAAAGGAGACTGGCTTAGGTGGAACTTTATTTCATCTTGAAATTATTTTATTTATTATAAAGTCACTGTCCATTGATTCAAGGTCGTGGTAGAACATTTTTAAGATAATTTGGTATCTGTGATGAGAAGACAAGTCTGGTTGGTAAAACTGATGGTGTTGCTATGGTTGACATTTTTAAGGTCATTAACTCTTTTGAACAAACAAGGCAGCAAAAATTCAACGTGGTCTCTGTTAAAAGGATTAAAAGGAGTTTAGTGGAAGTTTTAGAGAAATTGAATGGGTGCTTGGCTGTTTTTTGTTTGGTATTTACACCAGATTCCTGAAAGAAAATAGCAAATGGTCCCTGGTGAAATAAAAATAGGGAAATGACTGAATAATGAGGAGGCTGTTGATTCGAAGTGACCGTAATCACTTAGGAAGCCAAGTCCATGCCAAAAAGATACATTTCAGGGAATAGCCAAATTCCACGATATTCCTGCAGGAATAATGTATATGCAATGTATTTATGGCACGTGGGGCTCTTTCCTAAGAAGTGTCTGAGAAGAATTTGTGGGTCAGGTGTGAGAATGGGAGAGCTGGAGCTTTGGCAGCCTGCAGAGGGAAAAGAAGTGGGATTCTGAGCACAAGGTTAATCAAGTTTTAGCTCCATTAACAGAATTATGCAGAGAAAATTGCCTCTCTTCTACATGACTGAGCAAGCACGAATAAACTTTCTCTCATCCCTCTCTTTATAATAATAATAAAAAAATTTGAATGGAAAACATGAGGAGTTGCTCTGAATAGCTCTCCACATGTAAATACGTGGTTGGCAGAAGCTTGCTAAAATAACCTGAGGGCGCAGAGCCAGATTTCTGTGCCGCTTACGTGTGTAGATTTTGTAACCACAAGTCAATGTTGAAACATTAAAAACAAAATTTATATGTGTAATGGAAAGATCTGAAGTATGCTGGCCTTTCTTCCCCCCTAGCCTGGGAATTTGCAGAAGAATGTTTTTCACTGAAAAAAAACCCCAAACCAGGAGCTGCCCTGTGTTTTGGTTTTTAAGGTTCTGTTAAGCAGCAAAAGTAGCTCTTAGGTAGTTACTTCTCCATATGTTGAGTTGTATAGGAGGAAAAATATATCCAATGCATTCAGGAAAGAAATGACATTAGTCATGAGGGATGTTGACATCGTGTCTTTCTCCATCAAGATATCAAGTTTTAACTCGTTTTGTTGCTCCATCAGGACTCAGAATGACACAGAACCACTTAGGGGTTAACAAGACTTGATAGCAGCTCCGAGGTTATTTGAGAAATAAATCAGATTGTGATCAAGGTTATACCCTGTGAAGTCAAAAGGTCCCTGCTCTTATCAAAGCTCTTGTGGTTCTTTGCTAAGTTTCTTGTCATATCTACAACAAATCCTTTAGGCATGTACATTTTTATCAGAAAACTGGAGTACCACAAGAAATGAAGTATAGGTTATATATGCAAGTTTCTTTGCTGCTAAAAACCTCAATAAATTGATTTAATTAAAATATTAATATTTCATATCAGAATAATTTGATATCACATTGATTTCCACACCAAAGGTCTTGGTTATAAATATCAGGTTGGGAGTGTTGTTCCAGTCAGTTCTGAGGTGAAAATTCAGCTCACAGGGTACGTGGGAAGCAGCTTTGCTGCATTTGCAGAGGTGGGAGATTTCTAGTGAGACATTAAAATGTGGTCCCTCCTGCCCAGCTCTGTCGGGGGCTGAGGAAGATTGGAATTGAGTTCTTCTGGAGGAAAGAGGTGGGAAATCTCTGCCAGTGAGTCCCAGTGTGTTTCCCAGGTTGCAGCTGCAGTGCCAAGTGCACGATGGCTGTTCCACAGGCAGAGTAACTCCACTCTCCCACTCCAAAACCAGTCTGGGGGCTGTTTGTTTTGATAAATGACCCCTCCATGAAGGGGAAGAGGTCTTGTGGTAGTGTTGCTTTCCATAAAAACAGAAATCAACAACCTGGGAAAGAGGAATTCGCACTCATTTTTAGTTTCTGTTGACTCGACTTCGTTGGCAGTGCTGCTTTCCCCAGGGCCTCTTTTCTTTTTCCCCGTTCTTGAGGTTTTCTCAAGAGCTGATGGCTTATTTCCCTTCTGGCAGCTTTCCTGTCAGAGTGGGCTGGGAGCAGGGCTCAGGAGGATCTCTCAGGACACTGATTTAGGGGTAAATAGCAGCAGAAAAACGGGGGCCCCTTTTCCTGGGCTCTGTCACTTTGTTCTGACCTTTCCCTTTGGCAGTCAAGGCTTCTTAGCTTGAGAACCAAAAACTGTTTGCATCTACATCCTTTCCCATCTCTGTTTCAGCAGCATCAGCTGTACTTTTGTATCTCTGTGCTCAACTTTTCTCTGCTTGTGCAGTAAATGAAAGAGATGGAGATTGTGAACTTCTTGTTTTCCTTGGCGTTTCATCACACTTCCATCTTCTCCCTAATATGGAGAGAGCCAAAATCCCAACCCTAGCAAGTTGTTTGAAAATGAAAAAGAACCCTGGATACTTACCTTTTAGTCACCTAGATCATGAAAAATACTCTGAAATACCTATTCCCACTCTCTCATGACATGCAGCTTCCAAATCTTGTAGTCCTTGGCACAGCTGTCTCAGAGGAATAATTGCACTGAACTGCCTGTTGTCAGTGGAGACTGTGCAGTGTAATTTAAATAGATGTTTCCTTTTATTCTGTTGCATTTTTCTATCTGTGAATTGTTCTTATCTGCATGTACTTGGGTTTATTTATAAATGATCTGTTAAGGAGCCTGAATTACTCTGCCTAGAAAGAGCCAAGTCCTCCTAAGCCTGGTAAGGTGTAGCTGCATCAGGCTGGTGTCCAGCAAAGCTTATAAATGGGGTTGCTTTTTTCTTTTGGATTGTTATTTTCTGCATTCTTAGTCTATAAACTGTCCTGAGATTAAATGTTTGTTCTTTTAAGAAGAAATCTTCACAGGGAGGCAATCTGTCTTGCAGCAGTGTAAAGGACCCTTAAAGTAGGCATACATTAAACTTTGCCCATTTTAAGGCCTTTTTAGGTGCCAGATGGAAAAGAGTTTTATTTTAAGCATGACTCTCCAAGGATATAATAAATCTATCAACAAGCTAGGCCAAATTAAGATTTTTCTACAGATAAAGGTTCAATGGCTGTTTATATCAGTGCTGTGTGTTGAATTCTGTATCTGATTCAGCTGGAGTTTCATGTGAGATGGGGTTTACTTGTTATTAATGAGAGGAATCTCTCAAGGAGCTGATAGTTATATGTTAGAGATAGAGGTGCATAATAAATCCTCTTATATTGTTTAACATCCAGATTAAAAATTTAAATCAAGTAACTCTCCCTTTCTTTGAGCACTGAAAAGAAGACTCAAATGTTATGCTGTTGTTATTGTAATCAGCTGCTAAATGCTTTCGTGTGTTGGGGAAATCAAACTTAATTATCTGCTACATTGCTTTTATAGACACTCACTGATTTAATTTGTTTTTAAGGTTTAATGAAGAAACTAGAAGAGGAGATAAATTTCAATTCCTACCTGGTTACTGAAAAAATACCCAGAGAGATGGAAAGTAAAAAGACTTCAGTGTATTTCTTACAAAAAGTAGTTGCAGAGCCAGCCATGACTCAAGCTGATCTCACTGCACTGGAAAGGGAGGTGAGGGACCAAGGTCACACTTAATTTGTGTTCTGTAGCATGGTGTGAGCTTCCTGGGCACTGCAATGTTCTTATCCCTACTTCATATCCTGGAGAAAATGTTTCATTCCCAGAGGAACATCCTTTCAGTTGTAAAACCAGAGGTGTCAATCACTAAATGCAAATTCTCTGATAAGGTTTTTTTAAATACCTACAAAAGAGACACGAACAAACTGACCTCAAACCAAACCCCAAACCCAAACATATCCTTAGGTGCTATTGAGGAAATTGTGTTAATTTAGCATTAAAGAGCTGGTTTTTCTTCTCTTCAGATTTCTCTTGTTTGAAACTCTCCCTGCCATTGAGGGGGTTTATACCAATACATACAGAGCGTATGGAGGGAACAGCATTTCCTGAGGGATGTCCTCACAAGATGATGCCTTAATCCATGTGCAATGGCTCAGAACTCCTCAGTGTTTGGAAGAGCCCTGCATTGTTTGGTTTAGTTTTTAAGACCAAAGAAAATATGGGCATCAAATACTTGATTTACCTTTCCAGTTTTTTATAAGTTATAAGCAAATAGTGCTGGAAAAACCCTTATTTGTCAGATATATCCAGAACGTGCAGAGGGATTTGTTGCCACAGAAGTACATTTATATATTCACTCAATGAAGTTTTCCTATTTGCATAATCCTAAATAAAAGATTAAATACCAAATACTGTGTCCTAGAAGAATTTAGAGGAATGCTAATTATTAGTATTTCTATTGATGATAATGATGAAGATTGACACCAATGTTAGAGGCAAGAAGAGTAGTCCTACATCCTAAATGTCTTCTCTTACCAGCTGGTGTTTAATACTCTTGAGATTTTCAACTTGGGCTTTGCCACGAAATAGAGATAATAAGGAAACAGAGTATCCATCTTAAGGGATGACAGCATTAATAAATGGCAGATTAGGGCTGAAATAATAAACCAGCTCTGTGATTCAGCCTCTGCTTTCCTAGATTAGTTCCTCTAATCAAAACAGTATTTGTGGCTGCAGTTATGTCTTTCAGGCATGCTTGAAACCCTGTTTTGCACATTTCTTTTCCAAGACTGTTGTTGGGTTTATGGCAATGTTTTAAAAAGCTTTAAGTTTTTTCCTCTTTCTCCATGATGTAACCTTTGATTTGTTATATTTTGGAAGTATCTTCTTGAAAGATAATAAAAACATGTTGTACACGTGGCTGTTATCACAGCATGGCCTTAGGCAGCCTTTTTTTTTTTTTTTTTTTTTAAGTCAGCTTTTTATTATCTCAGTGCCTTAAAAAGGAGCTGAACTGCACTGAGCATGTTTCCACCATGTATTTTACAATATAAAACCCAGGAATTTATTCACAGAAGGGAATTCTTACGCCATTTTCAAATTCAAGCCTGTTCTACCACTAATAGAATAGAGTTCACAGGAGAGTTGGGGTTTTTTCTCAGGTGTTGGAGTATTTTTAGTCCTATTGAGCAGTTTATTTGAGGTTCCTGGTTTTCCAGGCACATGGATATTGCTCCCAGAACAGCCAGGGTGATGACCAGCACTGTCCCTGTGTTATGGTCTGACTCCACGGGATTGCAGCACATGTTTACCCTGCTGCCTTAGCAGCAGCAGAGAATTAAAGGAAGGTTGCTGTGGCTGTGTTTTCCATGGCTGCTGAGAGTCCCAGTGCACTGGGAAAGCTGGAATCTGCAGTCTGGTGTGGCTGAGAGGTCCAGGTGCAGCAGCTCTGGAGCTTTGGCTGGAATGAAGCTCAGCGGTTTGGGAATAAAGACAACCAAGTGCATCTTGTGGCAGGAGGAGGAAGGCACCACAGACCTGGGATATGATGGTCTGTGACTCTACAAAGTGTTGATGAAATCTTTATCACTCAATCTTTATTTGCTTCCCTTTGAACTTTTGTTAAATGGTTGAATGAAAGGGAGTTTTAGTTCATGTCAATAAAATCACATTTTTCACTCAGTATGTGGCAATATCAGTCTTTTTTCTACCAACTCACTGCATTTTCTCTCCACATGCACCAGTTTACTTCATTTTCAGGGCCAACATCATGGTTCTGCCTTATCATAAAGGCACAGAACTGGAAATCCAAAAACAGCATCTTCCTGGCCAATACTTAATGACTCATGGAGCTTTTTGGGTCTGTTTCTCTGTTTTAAAAAAAGGAACTGGCTGGATTGTAAATCTGAGTTGCAAAGCATTTAATTCTTGGAGAAGACAAAGACACCAAGCTCTGTTTCCTTAGTTTTCCACTCTGTCTTGCAGATAAATGAAGTCAATGCACAAATGAATCAACTTATTGAGAAAAGGATGATGAAGTATGAGCCAGCTGATAGTAAATTCTCCATGTATCGCCAGCAGGTAAGAAGGAACAAAATGTGTTTTAAGCAGAAGCATGAGAGAAAATCAGTCACTGATTGGTTTTTGTGCTGATTTTTTCCTTTGATTTATCTAGCAGAAATCAGTAGAAATGCATAATAATGGAGGACAAAAGGAAAATAAAGAGCTCTTGAATGTACGTATGTTTAGGGCTGAGTCAAATGTTGCTTTCCATAGTGTCAGTGAATGTTTTGACTGCTGTCCTTGCATCACAGCAGTTCTGGAAGGAGCATTTTGCAGGAGCTATTTTGGTAAAGTTCCAGCTGTGGAAGGATTCTTACAAGGCAGCATGAGGGCTGCCTGCTGCAATTCTGTCCCTTCCTTGTGTCTGATCACATGCCATTTTTCTCCATTGCATCTCTTAAGAAGGAGTTCTTTGATTTCTCATCCTGAGGCTGTAAAATAATCTTGCTGTAAAATCTGCTGTCTGGTCCAGGCTTAGTAAATTCCCAAGTTATAAAAAGGATTTATGAACTCGGAGATTTTCGGAGCTTACGCAGGAACCTGAGCGATTCCTTTTCCAGGCAACCTGCACCGCCGCTAATTTTATGGACGATTTTCAGAGTGATGCTTATGGTAACGGGCTTGAAAAATAAAAAGGCTTAAGGAAAATGTATCAGTGGGAGGGAGAAAAATGGGGATAAGATGTGTACTGCAGTTCAGTCGCAAACGCCACGCGAAACACAGTTTTATTTTGGAAGAGATGCTCTTCCCTGAAAGAAAATTTTGCTCTGGAATGTGCTGGGACCAAGGAGGGTTCACCCCAGGAGTTGAGATTGCTGCTGGGAGCTCAGAGCCCGTGGTGCTCTTTGCTTTCTTCTGCCAGGGCCTGGGTTCTGTTTCACAAAATAATCAGCTCCGTTGTCCCCTGATTTGTCACCACAGACGCCTCGTGCAGCAAAGAGCTGCGCTCCCACCCCAGCACAATTCTGTTGGAGATTTATTTAGGGAGAAAGCTGGTCCTCTCAGCTGAGTGTGAGAAAGCTGGTGTGTTTTGGCTTCATTTTTTTCTAAGTTTTCCCTTTCACTTGAAGAAACCAGCCATGCCTCAAATTCCTGCACCTGCATCTAAATGAATGTGTTGTGTTATTTTAGTATATTTTTCAACAGGACACTTTGGCAAGAGAAAAAAGCTTTTTTAAAAGTCCTTGAACTAATGTATACTTATGTTCCCAAATCTGTTCTGGTCAAAACTCAGGTACTATTAAATATTCAGTCTTGCATAAAATATTATTTTTTAAGTGTTTTATCTTCTAGACTCAGAAAAAAGAAAGAATAATCTGTAATCTACACTATTTCTGTACTTTATTGCTTTATTCATCATCTTCCAGCTATTTGCCAAGATTTAGTGGCTCGGTTCTGCTTTAGTGTAACATATTTCTGTAGGTTGGAGTAGGTTGGAGTTATAAAAATCTGTATTATGACATTTGTGAAATCTTGGATAACTTTCCAGTTAAGCCATGTTGGTGTACCTTACATATGCACCAAGAGGGATGAAGCAGAAGAAATGGAGCAGCTAAAATGCCTGCCTTTTTCCTCAATGAAAAGGAAAAAATGAGGTGAAGAAATGTAAATCTAAAATGTAAAATATGTCACCTTAAATCTGGGCAAAAAGGCTTGCTGGAAACCTCATCCAAACTGGAGAAAGTTGAGAGGCTGCAACCAACTTCAATGAGGCTATGGTTTAACCTGCTGTATATAATTCATTCATTGTATCTAAAAATCATTTTTCTCCTGATTAAACAAGGCAATTTTTACGTTAATGATCTTGCAGGCTTCTATAATTTCCCGGAAAAAGGAAGCCAAGGCAGAAGAGCTTCAGGCTGCCAAGGAAGAGATGTCCAGCCTGGAAAGGCAAATGGAGCAGAAGAGCAGTCAGGCCCATGAGCTGGAAGGCTCTGAAGTCCTGACTGAGGATGAGGTAGGGATTTGTAGGTATTTTCAAATTATTAATTTCTGTTTTTTACATTGTGCCTAATCCATTGCAAGGTATACAAGGACTCAGTGTTGGGCTGTCTTAACATTCCAGCCAAAATAATGGCAATATCATCACAGTGCTATGATGGGGATTAACTAACTATAAAGGTCAATATGATTATAAATAATATAAAAAGTCTGTATGATTATAAAGCATAATACCAGTGACTATCAGAGATGTAATTAGTCCTGTGGTATTTATTACCCACAAAAGTTTTTACTTAAAACCCAAATTTCCCAGACCCTCCTGAAGTACAGCTGTGACACTGACTTTGACTGGCACAGACAGTCTGGCCCAGGCAAAGTGAGATTTGCAGCTGTACTTCTCAAAGCAGCTTTTTCTGCTTCAAAAGTTAGCCAAGAATGAGGGAGCTGCAGTTTGGTACTGGTTTGTCAGCAAAATAAATTCGCTTTTCTTCAGCCATAAATTTTTCCCAGTTGGGAAGAATCCCTGCTAAGGGAACTTACAGGCAGAGTCACTAAACTAAAGAGAATTTTATCTGCATCATTCTCTCACGTATTGTCTTTGTTTGCACTGCCATCATTTAGCCAGAGGCACACACTCTTTGCTTGCTTGTTCTTTGTTTTTGTGCCTTTTTTACATACTACTAAATACAGGGAACGCCCTTTTTAGAAGGAACTCCCTTCCTAATCCCATGGGATGTGCTGCTCCACAAAATCAGTTGCTTTTAAAGGAGTCTGAAAGTGTGGATGAAAAGTACAGGTGAGAGTAATGGCACGGAGATGTGGAAAATGATGATGTTGGTTTCTCTTTCCCATCACACACTGTACCCTTTCCTTAGGTAGCAATAATAAGGAACCCACTGCATTAGATTTCTCTCCACTCCAAGGTTTTCAGCTCCACCGGGCACGTTGCTGGAGTCTTTGACAAGTTTTTAAGCAAAAATAAAAGCAGAAAGCTGACAATTTGTGTTTCGTGACATGTGATGGAAAGAAGTGTTTAATTAATCAACAAGAATGTATTACCAAGACAGCAGCATATGTTTTACATTATCTGCACAGGCACTGTAAGGTAAGAAATAATTGTGCCTGTTCTTCAGGGAGACAAGAAACTGATCCATAGAAATTTGAGGAGAACAGGGTAGGAAGGAAACCTCGTAACCTTGTAAAAGGCTTAGTAATGAAAAGCTCAAGTGAATTGTCTGACACAAGGAAGTGGCTCAAGACAGAAAAAGGACAAGACCTGTTTTGGACGTGACCTGCATTCCTTTTGTTCAAATATGTTCTGCTTTTGATTTTTAAAATATTTTCAAGTCTTCATCTTGCGGAGTGAAGGATAAATGACTGAGCAATTTGGAGAAAACCACTGGCTTAAAATCAGAAGTGTTTGTCTTTTCATAAGAAGCATTTCCTGGTTTGTAAAATACTTTCTGCAAGGAAATGTGTATTGGCAAGGAAGCCAATATATAAATCCATGTCCTGTTCATGTTTATTACTTCCTTAGGTGAAGTGCAGTGGTACTCACAGGCACCAGTGTAAAGGGTGTTTCCTGTGCCCAAAAACTAGGAAAGGAATTGAATTCTTGATGGTTTTTGATCACTTCTGTTTCAAAGGTCATGGTTTCCTCATCTGGAAAGTGGAGACAGTGATATTTAATTCTTTGTAAATGTCTGCTGCCAAAATTGCTGCACAGGGCCTTGGTGCTGTAGATTCTGCATCTCCTCAAAGTCCATGGCAAATGCCCAGAGCCAGTTCTGCCTCAGAGTGGGGGTGTGAGGAACCAGGACTGAGAGATGAGACAGGATTGGCAGGGAAGAGGTGATGAAGCAGAAGTGGCCTGAGTATTGGAAGTCTCAGTTCCTCACTCCCAGCCAACCTTCTGCTGTAGATTTGTTTCTGGTATGTTCTGCTTTAGGATTTGTATTTTCTGGTTCAGTGCTCTGCTGCTCCAGTTTTGAGCCAATAGCAAAGGAAATGTTGGTTAATGTGGTGGTGAGTCAGTGCTGCAGTTCATGGGTTCCTGGGGACAGGAGGAGTTGTACATTCAACCTTGACTTCACACTCTGACAGCCGAGAGCTTCCTTACACTTTCCTCTTCCAGTCATATTCCAGACATTTAGTTCCTCGATTTTTAAAAGGGGAGAAAGAGGGGTTTTTAACAAATAGCTTTGCTGTCTTAAATTTAAATGGATTTTTTAATCCTATCAAAATGCTACAGTTCAATCAAAGCATTGTTTTTCTCCTATACCCAGCATTTCTAATCTTTGCTTTGTCTCACTTTGCTCTGTCCTCTTACATCCCATGGCACTCTCAGGACTTGGCAATGGGAGAATCAGCACCTTCCTAACTTGTGCTCCCAAACCAGCGTTTGGATCTCCAGTTAAGGTAGTCTTAGCCCTTCATTCACCAAAAGGTCAAGCCTGGCTTAGGTTTTTAGGTGTCAGTGTTCTGCTTTCTTCCATAGTCATGAAAAGCATTCCACTGAGTTTGAGAGGTTGTACACCTGGACAGAACTCAGGAGAAACAGCAGGGAATAACCAATTCATTTACATCAAACACAGAAAAGTAGGAAGAAATTGTCTGCTTTGGGGATTATGAAATCTTTTTAAGTACTTCAAACAAAGTGCAGTGAGCAGGGGGCACAGTTGGCAGCTCCTCGCTGCAGCTGTCAGATCCTGAAAATTAGGGAATCACATGTTGACACTTGGAATGCTGGATGGTTCAATTACAAGTGATCCTAGGTAAAGCTGGGGTATTTTTAGCCCTTTACACAACCCATTGTACTTTCCAGAGTTCAGCACAGGGCCCCAAGAACGCTGAGTTTCCCAATGATTCGGAGTGGTCTCAGAGCTGTGCTGAGCTGCAGGAGTGGGAATTAGTCTGGTTTTGAGAACATGGCATAGGAAGTCCTCTCACTTCGTTCACAGGTGTGTGAGGTTTGCATATGCATTTACTTAAGGAGTTTAATCTTTTTTCTATACAAGTGCTCCTCCATGCTTACCTGCCCCTGGGAAAACAAGACAAATGTTTCCATTTGCAAACAGAGAAAGCAGCCTCAGACCAAAAATCTTGTCACTTTTCCTCAAAAATTGTTGATTCGTCTGAATTTGCCAGATTTTTGCTGTAGGAAGTTCTCTGTCACCTGAACCAAACACGCAGAGATTCAGGGAAATCTCCCAGAGCTGAGCACTCTTTCAGCACCCCCTGCCATGGATAAATCCTGGATCTCACTTATCTGTGCCTCTTCTCTGAGCACTGAAAATTGGTTTTCATTATAAATATTTGGATTGATTCAAAGTATTAGTAATGGCTGCGTTAATACTTCTTGCCTGACCAGAAGCAAGCATTCCTAGAAAATGCTAAGGAAGAGTTTTCCTGGCTGAGCTGTGCCGTGAGCAGGCTGTAGGATACTTTCATTTTATTAGGCTGAGGTTCTACTGCTCTTGTCTTCTAGAAGCCCGTCCTTCTGTGTCTGAGTTAACTCTGTCCAACATTGGCTGTACTAGCTTAAATTTAGAGCCTCTTAGGAAAAAAATATGGAAAACCTGTCATGTTCAGGAACTTTTCCTAACTGAATTTTAATACTTTGGACAGTCTGTATCTCATTAATTAGTCTAGTTAGAAATTAAAACATCTGTTCCTCAGTTCTTAATGAAAATAGATAAAGTCAGCTAAGATTTTCTGCAATTATTGTGCTTATGCAAATAATTTTATTAACTAAACTGTTTATTTGGAACCTTGTTTAGTCATGTGTTTCATAAAGAAACACTTTTTCTTTTTACAATTATTATTTTCTGTAGTACTTCCATGTGAAGACTATTTTGATTACAATAAGACAATCAAATTGCTGCATTAATCCAGAAAATACTGTTTTAAAAGATTTGACTCCAAAGGGAGCGATTTATCTGGGATTTGTTCTTTGGAGAAAACAAGCTTATCCATTTTCTCTTTTAATGATATCTTGGAGTAAGAACCTTGTGAAAACTTGTCCTGGGGCAAATGTGAGGTTAAAGGAGACGAGGTGAGGAGCTTGTAGTGAAAGGCCAAGGCTGACATAGAGGAGCTGGGCTCTGGTCCCAGTTCTGACCACAGAGGGCACATGGTCACCAGGCTGATGTCCTTTCCTGGAGGGGGATAACCTGCCAGGCTCTGGATGCCCCTGGAGAAGCCATTTCAACATCCCTGATTTGATTTTTATTTAGAACTGTTATAATAATTACTTCACTAAGTGTGGAGAGACTGAATCTGGTGATACCAACCTCTTCCAGATTCAAATAAATGGAGAAGCATAAATTAGGTGCATTGCTGGATTCTTCCAATAAAAATGGAGCATAATCCAGGGAATCTGCCCAGGGACGGTGGATACCTGTGTGCTGTGGGACGTTACGTGAGAGATCGAAGTCCTGTTTTCATTCACTGTGTTCCATAAGCTGCATTCCATGCTTGTTAGGTTACAGTCCCCCATAAAAATAGCCAAGGGAAAAGGCAGAATCTTTGCTTGCTTTCCCTTGGGTGGTTTTTGTGTCTCCAGGGGCTCTGACTCGGCTGACACAGGCTCCAGGCTGGTTCGCTTCAACGGCTCCCTCGGTGCCAGCACTTGGTTCTTGTCCAGTCATTTAATCTTTGAAGCTGAAATAACTGCTTGTGTTAAATTGCTTGAGAAAGAAAAGCTACTGGTGGACATGGCCTTGACTGGAACATCACTGCACGGGCAGATCCATGGGAATTCCGCAGGGTGAGCCTGCTGAGTTTGGGCACGGGGAGCAGTTGCCTTGGTCTATGGGAAAATGCTGCTGCTCAGAAGTGGATTCCTTTGGTTACTTAACTTGAAAGTGATGTGGCCAAAGAATGTTATTTCTCTGTGAACTATTCAAATTATTTAAAAGACCTCTCACCACAGTAAAATGCAGTGTTTTGTGGCATTGATTTCTCAGGTACATGTGAGGTGTATAAAGCCTCAGAAGCAATGCTCACACAGATGAAAACATTGGTATTTTATATTTTCTTTTAATTTTTGGAAACCTGTGGAATGATTCTCAGCTTTTAGGCTGAAGAAACCTAATTTTGCTGTAAGATCCCTACAAGCTGCTGATTTAAGTAGAGTCAAATCAAAGAGCTTTGCCCTGGATCTAAAGGAGCCTTCAGTCAGTGAGATTTTGAGGGGCTAATCTGTGCTGCCTTTGGAGTAGATCAGGTCTTTTGAACATTTTGCCAAATTATTGATTGATTTTTTACACAGATGATCATTTTCCTACTGTTGTTTATAACTGTTTTACCTTGTTTGCTGCAATAAAAGCTGTGTGAAAGGTTAAGTTTGCTTTAAAAAGCCAGAGATTGTGCTGACTGACATCCACCTCCTAAAAGGAACAGATTTCAGTTGTCACTGTGAGCAACTCGTAGTTCATTTTGGATGAAATTTGTATTATATAGTCCTAAGTTAATCAACTAATAATAGAACAGTGGTGGAATTGGTTCGTTAATCAACAAGATCCTTTGACTTCCATTGTAAAATACATTATGCTTTGAATATTGAATATGCAAATACTCTACCTCCCACTTGAGCTATTTTCAAGACCTTAAAAGTGAAGAGAATAATAGTTTGCTTTTCATCCTGGGATACACTGACAGAAGATCGTTCAGATTTGATAGCTCTGTGTGGTCACATATTATGTTTAATCCTTTACCTCATTTCTTATATTCCACTGGTCAAATTAAATGTCCCAAGGATCAAGACAGATGACTCTGCTTGCCTTAGATTTTCCTCAGTTGAGAGAGATTGTATTTATACTTCTGTAATCACTTGGAAATCACAGAAAGCTTGGTATTGTCTAAGCAATTAAAGAAAAAAAAAGAAGTCTTTTTTCTTTACTAAGAGGATGTGATTGAATTTGCTATGAAAAGGAATGAATTTGGTACTACTGTATTAAATGTGCCAGTAATGTACCAGAGAGTGTGACAGGGCTCAGGTGACCTTGTGTATCCTTGTCCTGGGTAGTAGCAGGATGTAGGATGTTATCCCAAAGCCACACAGAGGCCAATGTGCATAGAGCACATTGAGTAATTTGTGGGTTTGTTCTTTCACCAAAAACGTTTATAGCTTTTGGCTTTAAAAATAGTTCTGGAGCATAGCAAGAGAGAGGCAGCTTTGGCCTAGATATTGCACAGGATGGCAGATGAACAGGGTTGATTTCATTGTGGGCATTTTGCCCAGGACACTTTTTATAGAACATACAGTTACTCTGGGGGTTCTTAGCCTGTGGTCACATTGGGGGTTTGGATTTATTCTGTAGAAGGGAGAGAGATAATTTCGCAAAAAGAAAAATTAATGTAAATTTCAAAATTTAAGCTCTTTTATGTTTGAATTTCAAACCTGTGTCAGTGTTGTTTTCCTCCTGGGGCTGCCTGGTCTGTGCTCCCTGCATACACTGAACCCCTCCTCATCCAGGAGCATTCTGAAGCCTGTTCTTACATCATTTACTCTCATAAATTTTATTTGCTTTCCTTCTCTGGATCAGAATGCATTTTTGAGCTGTGACTGGCATTTACCTCGTAGGTCTCATGTAAAATCCAGGAATAAGAGCTGAGACTGCATGATAGATGGAAAACATTAAGGCACAGAAGAATCTTACCTGTTTGTTTCAACCCCTGGTACTTGTGTTACAAATTGAACACACACGGGTTCAGGTGTAAATTAGCTAAGGCTGTTGGAGCGTAAGGGTTTTTATTATTTTACTCAGTCTTTAATAAAATATAAATTCTCCATTGCTTTAGATTTTGAGTGAAATAAATATTGCATTTCTCTCTTTCTATGCAAGGATTCTGCTTTTATTTTCCTGGGTTTGAAAACTTAGCCAGCGATATCATCTAGGTCTGCAGGAATCAAGGAAAGAGTACAACAAGTTTTAACTACTGAGAGTATTTAAAAAAAAAAAAAAAAGTTTGCCCATGTCCTCTTCCCTTCCAGTTTTGCTGCTGTCTCTTACCATGTTTTGGTCTGCAGAGCTAGGGCTGTGCAGTGCAGAGCTGGGGCTCTGTTACAAGTGCAAATTACTGTTGCATTAAGTTTTTATTATCCTTGACTCCCATAACATTTTGCAAGGAGTATTTACTTTTCCAGCTGTCAAATGGTGGCGAGCAGAAGGGAGTGATCTCACGCCTGCAAATGAGTGAGCTGGGACAGAAAGCAGTGGAGCTGCTTTTCTTGATCTCACTCAGTGAACAAATGCAGAGCTGAAAATAAATAGACCCTGGGAATCCTGAATTCCAGCCCTCAGTTCTAAACACAGCCTCTTCAATGTGCAGGACAAAGAGGATAATTACATTTTATGCTGTGGTAAGGCCCTGCTTGGCTCTAAGTGAAGTGAGTTGCTGCTCTCTCTCCCCCAGTTCAAGCAGTACGTGAACAAGCTCCGGAGCAAGAACACGTTTTACAAAAAGAAGCGACTGGAAATAGCAGAAATTACAGCGGAGTACGGGATCCTCCAGAGGACTGAGGAGCTCCTGAGGCAGCGCCACGAGGCCATTCAGCAGCAGTTGGTAACGCGAGCTCGTGCTGCTCCCCCGGCCCTCCCTGCCCCGGGAACAGCCTTGGGATCACAGGGATGCTGCTTGGACTGTTCTAATGTGTATCACCCTCAGCTCCTGCTGCCCTTGCTCAAGGAGCCACTAGGGTATAAAAGGTATTCTTGTCTGTTGGCTCTGAGGCTGGTGGACTTCGTGTCCATCAGGACTGATCTGCAGCTTCTTTTTAGACTGAGGGGCCTGACCCAGCTTTTTAAAGTCGATGGTAAATCTGCACAAATGCCGCTCAGGGCAAGGCTGGATGCTTAAATTACTTTTTGGTATCAATAGATGTAGTGAGGGCTTAGAGAATGACCAACAGCAAGTAGGATCCAAGTTACTGCTGTAAAATATATAGGAATGGTATTTAAAGAAAGAGCAGGCAGGAAGGAAACATTCTAACCCCAGAATATTTAGAAGGAAATGCATTCAAATTTAAAACTGGATGAATCTTTCCTAAGCCAGAACAGCAGCAGAAGGGATTCTGCTCTGGATAACTGTAAGCATCCTAAATGCAGGAATACTCTGTGGTATTTTCTTCCAATCCCTGTATTCTTGTTGCCAAAATACTTTACAAAATAATTAGCTGCATCTTCTGATCAAGCAGACAGATTTTACACACTGAACTTCTTCAGAGCCTGATTTCCAGCCCATTTTACTCTGTGGAAATTCTCTGTTCACTTCATTGAGCATTGGATGACCAAATATTGTATTTACAGAGGGTTTTTATTGTCCTGCTGTTCAGGCAGGAGATAAAATCTACTTTTCTGGCAGCTAGATTAATTATAATAAATTAATATTACTGAATTGATTAATAAAATAAATTGATTAATAAAATAAATTGATTACAGTACTTACCCTTTTCACTTCTTTACAATATTTGGCTCCAAGAAGGAATTTGCTGTTTCTTGGTTAATGGACTCGCATCCAGCATTTCTTGTTTGTGTCTGCAGCAAGCAATTGAGGAGAAGAAAGGAATCTCTGGATACAGCTACACCCAGGAGGAGCTGGAAAGAGTCTCTGCAGTGAAGAGTGAAATGGATGAAGTGAAAGGCCAGACATTAGATAACATGTCTGAAATGGTGATTTTTGTCTTAAACTATTGTATTTCCTCAGTTTGAGTATCTGGTTCCTCAGCATATAAAACCCAGTTTAATGTTTTTGTTTGGGTTTATAATTTTCCTTTAATCTGTATTTTTATATATATATTTTTTTTTTATATATATATATAAATATTTCTAACAAATACATCTGCCAAGATAATCTTGACAAAGTTTACTAAAATGTGCATCTCTTTTCTTTAAAATCCTACAAATAAATTCTTTTTTCCCCTTCAGAAACTTTAGATTTTCAATCTTCTTGTCTTTGATTTTTTACTTTTTTTGTGATTTCAGAAGTGGTTTCATACTTGTTCTTATTTGACACATTATTTGAAAGAGACGAATGGTTTGAATCTGTAATGGAGTCTTTTTCTAAAATGTTTGTAAATCACTGGAGTTAAGCATTTGTTGAAAAGATACTTAATATGCTTAAAGAGCTTGTCTTTTTCTCTATAGCCTGATTTTCAATTGCCCTTAGAACTGTCATGTTTTAATTTACCTGCCCACATAGCCACAGAAGCAAGAAAGAACTTGAATTTCTAATTAGAAAATATTATAAAAGAGCAAAAAGCAAAATAGCATCTTTTTAACTCATTAGGGCACTTTTAAAAGAAAATGGTGTAACTAAAATAGAATTACTCTCAAGCAGAAAGGTGGATGCAATTTGAATTTTCAGTCTAAATATGTCAAAGTGACTCAGTTTTAGCATTTTCAAGCTTTATTTAACCTAAGCAGGTTTATTTGTTTTCTTAAGGATTTCTTCCTTTCTCTGAGCCCCCTCTGTGCATCCCCTTCATCTCCCCTACTCCTTCAGCTCTTTGGTGTCTGGCACGTGGGCAGTGTCCTGGACTTCTCTGGGTTGTTCTCAGTTGGAACAATGGGAGTAGAATTTGCCTCATTTGTGGGAATGACCCCACTGCCAGATGGGCTCTTTCCCTTTCTTAATTAGGCCTGAACTTCAGTTACATAATTAAGGTTTCATCACACATTTTTTGTCTCCGTATTTTGGTTTCCTTCCCTTTCTTTTCACATTCCTAATTACATAAATGTACAATTAGGGTCATAGAGTTAATGAATATTATTTTGTCCCTTTCTCAGGTGAAGAAACTGAATGCCATGGTGGCAGAGAAGAAGGCAAGCCTTGCTCCCGTCATCAAAGAGCTGAGGCAGCTGCGTCAGAACTGCCAGGTTTGTAGGAGCACTCCTCTCTTTCTGTGTCACTCGAGCCAAACCCCAAATAAATCCAATTTACAGATCTCTGAAGTGCTCTACAAGGACACAATCAACTCTGAGGGAAAGCTGGAAATAGCAGAATGTGTCAACAGTGTTTGCAGCAGGCAACGTGCTAAAGGTTGGAATTTGTAAAAGCTGACAGTGCAGGCACAAAATTTAGTCCTTTATAGCAATTTAAAAAATTACTACATCAGGGGAAAATGTGAGAAGTCATAGTTCAAACCCAAAGCAAAGTTAGTTTCAGATTAGTTGCAAAGCTATTTCTGTATTTCAGCACTGATGATCCCAACCAACGCTGTCCTTTCTGAGTGGATTGCAGCTAACTTCCCATCCAAATGTTGGATACATTGCTCTAATTCCTGCATTAGTCTGTGGCACTGACAAATTTGTCCATTTGTTCTCAAAATTTTATAGAGAACTGGGAAAAAAAAGTCTTTTGGGTCTACAGCTGCCATAAGTTGGCTCATTACCATGGAATTAAATAAACTGATGCATTTATCTATCAATGAAATTTCCAGAAAATCTACGTTTAATGGTTCCATTCAAAGTGTCAGCAGATGAAATCCAGCGAAGGGGTTGGTTGTGCATAACTGGAAATTTGGCTTTTCATAGGGAGCACTTATATTGATCCTTTCTTAATGTCTATTTTTATAACTATTTGTTCTTTCTTCTTGCAAACACAGCCTTGTTACCCTGGCAGGGCAAAGCCATGGATGTGCTGTACAGAGACTTCCTTCTCTCTGATCCCCAGAATTGTGAGGGGGTTGGTGGCTTCCCTGTGTAACCACAACCGTGTGCCAGTGAGGGTCACACTCCTAAGTGTGCCAGGAGCTGGGGCTGGCGTGTGAGGGGCCTGAGTGTCACGTGCCAGTCAAAGGAAGATTTCATTTATGTGCCCTTTTGCCCTTTTCACCAAGGAATTAACTCAAGAATGTGATGAAAAGAAAATCCAGTACGACAGTTGTGCGGCCGGCTTGGAGACCAATCGCTCGGCCCTGGAGCAGGTGAGGTGGGGCTGGCTCCTGCACATGGATAAATGCTGTGGGACAGTGTTTCCCTGCCTTCCCTCGGGATGTGGAAAGTACAAATCCAGTCAGTGAGTCAGTGTGACCCACAGGTCATGCCTGAAGCTGCTGTGTGGGGTGGCTGCAGTCACACAGGTCCTGAACAGCAGCAGATGGGACTCAGGGTGCTTCATCCAGCTCTGATCAGCAAGGACATGCATCTGCCAGAAATCCTGCTGCCCTGGACAGTATCTGTTAGAGAGGAATTTGAACATAAAATAAAGATTAATTGATCAAGACAAATCTTTATCTGCAGTTAGCAGATTCACTGCATTAGCAACAAATTCAATGGATAATTAATGACTGAAACTGTTGGTGAGGAGACTTCATTAAATGGGACTGTCTTGTATTCCTGCTGTCTCACTCCATCACTCCTGTGAATTTTGACTGGGCTTGGTTTCTCAAGGCCTTGCCGACAAAGGAATATACTGCAAGAGAAAGAGGGAGTACCTTTAAAGTGTGGGTGGATATATAGACAGTTATTTTCCTGCTCTTAAAGTTCCTTTATAGGGTCCTTCACACCAGATGGACCTGGTATGAAATGGACCTTTCAAAGGAACTATTTTACAACAGCAATCAAGGCTTTTTTTCTTGGCAGACAACTCTTAGTCATTTTCTAACACGTAGTGACAATCACATCCACTCACTGAGCTGGACATGAGTTGAACTGTAGAATTCCGTTTTCCAGCTGATGGTCTGAAAATCACGCAGTGACAGAGCTCTGGAATGGCAAATGCTGTGCAGCCTGGAATGTGTACAGGAATTCCATTGGGGTCATGAGGTTTTTTTAGGAATGGACCATTTAGAGATGGGAGCAACCCACTATCTCCATACTCCTCCATGTAATTATTGATTGCTGATTAACATACTATTGCCATGTCTGTAGCTTCTAACATGCACTTTGCAGATGTGTTCCAGGAAATGCTTGTTCACAGCTGTGCCTGGCACTTCAGATGTGCTGAGGAACAGGAGTCTTGGCAGCACTGCTGAAGTGTCTGTTAGAAGTCAGGCATTAATAAAAACCTGTTAACAGCCATTTTGCATCTCTGACTGTGACTGAGACTGCAAATCTAAAACCATTCCATTGTCTTTCACTTTAAAAGCGACTTGTGAGAAGCCCAAATTATATAAACATTTGAGAAATTATCAATTCAGGATTATTATTATTATTATTATTATTATAAACTCTCATGGTTTATATGGCAACACAGGGCATCTCCTGGGAACTTGCAGTCACCATGTCCTTTGGAATCTTACTCTTTTCCCACAGGAGGTGAAAGGGCTGCTTGAGGAGTGTGCGCAGGAAGAGAGCAACTACCATTACATTAACTGCATGAAAAGGGTAAGAGCACAGATTGTTCACTGTGAAATGAAATAGCAATTGTAATATATACACATATATATATTTAAATGGTGGGTTTCTTTACAGACCCTGGAGATCCAGCTGCAGCGTGCCAAGGAGGAGATGAAGGCCTATGTGTCCCCAGACCCCCAGGAGCGGCGCAAGGCGGTTCGGTGAGCGGGGCAGGGTGCTCCCCTTGGGGTGACTGGAAGGAGATTCACAAACTGAGGCTGAAGTCAGGAATTTTCTCACTGGCATTTGGACCGGAGGAGTTCACCTGATAAATTTAGAAACACTATAATAATCTAAAAATAAGCATCTCGGATTCCAGCCTATACTGCTGTAAACCTGCAAGTTCTCTCAGACATACCAGGAGATTTGCCCTTCCCATTGGAGATTCTCAGGCCAGGATAGGGCTTTAACTGGCAGCCCCACACTCTGAGGATGGTTCTGCACCATCCCATGAACCTCCATCGTTACCCTCAGTTTCACTGACTCCAGTAAAAAGCCACTTCCTTCATCCCATGGCTTTTCAGGACCCCTCACCTTTGACTGGCAGGGAGAGAAACAGGAAATACTATAAATTGAGCTGCTGATTATTTTTGGTGTAGTTTTCTATTTTAAATAGAAATTTTTCCTGCCAAAGATGGAAATGTTTTCTGAGAATGAGATATTTCGGATTCATTATCTGTGCTAAGAAGTCTAAATGTTATCATGTCATAGATATTTCTTACACTTAACTAAGTGTAACTTAACTAAATATTTTTGTAGAAGTATCCTGTTGAAAATTTTGTGTGTGTTCAATCTTTTAATACAACGTAAAAGCTGAAACAAAATTCAGGCAACAGTCAACAAACTGTTTCAAAATTAAGCATCAGAAGAACCCAAAACATTTATAATTTCCAGTTGGTAAAAGTGTCAAAATACCCGGGGCTTATTCTTCATAATTAGTTTTTCAAAATTTCAGAATATTGCATGAAATAGAAATTCTGTTTTCCAGAAAAGTAAATCTTAGATCCTTGTTGTCAACAAAATAATCCAGTTGGTGTCAGTAGTTTTACAAGGTGGTCTTTGCTTTCCCACCACAGTACTTCTCAGTCACAAAAACATTTATCAAAACAGTTTTAAATTTGTGTTTGTTCAGTTTTATGGCTATTGACAGGGAAATTGTCAAACAGTGAGAAAACTCCAGGGATTCTCTCAGGAGAATCCATCAGACCCTTCCTGAAGCCCTTTGCGCTGGTACCAGTGGAGCTGCATCTCCATGTTCTAGAACAGGAGGCAGAGATCACCAGGAAGGGAAGGACCAGAGTAACATCCATCACAGAGACCTTCTGCAAGGATGTGAGGCATGGGAATGTTCAAACACTGTGTAGTAAAGAGTGTAGGAAAGTAAGAGTAAGAAAAGAATCAAGACTACAAGCTTTGGGGAGGGAGAAGAGAAGGACGAGGAGAGAGAAGGTGATGGAGGCTGAGAGGCCTCTTGCTCCATCTCACCAAATAATGGAAGGCTGTAGGAAATAAATATTTATCTAATGAAGGAATGATGAAACAGCAAAATTAAGCAGAAGGCTGAACAGGTAAAACCTTAGTGATGATGTGAATATTCATGAGGATGAGGAGCAGCTGAGGCAGCGGGGTCAGACAGGGGGGAGTGGGAGCTCAGGTTGGTTCACTGCAACTCAAATGCTTGGGAATTGAACATCCGGGATGTGGGGATTCACACGGAGTGGCCGTCAGAGCCCGGTGCTGGAATGGAGCACGAGCCCAGCTATGTAATCCCAGGTATGGTGTGGGAATGTGAACAGGCTGTTACCCCTCTGTGCTGTCCCCGTTTCACTTCCCGACTGTGGAAATTATCCTCCCACAGGGACCAGCCACAGTTCTGACCTTTCTAAGAGGTCACAGAGCCGTCTCATTTCAATGAGTTACAGCAAAGTTCAATAGAGACATCTTAGCAAAATATAAAATGAGTCGATTACATTTTTCTCTAGACATCCCTTTAGAACCTGAATGTATTTTTCAGCAAGCGCTGGAATGTAAACGGAGTAAAAATGAACCATAAATAGAATTGCACTTTCCTAACAACGTATTGAACAAAAAATGTCTTAATTCAGGCTCTCTTTATTGAATATAAACTCTCTGTTCCGTGGAGTCACTTGTTAGGAATGTGAAAAGTTAATTTTCCTTTCTAAAAATAGAAAGTTGTGGGGTTTTTAACAAAGTTATTAAGTTACATTCTTTCCAGTCATCATTATAAATAGTAAAGAAAAACTTACTAGGAAAGACATGAAATCTTCTGATGATTACTTTGAAAACTCTACTTTTAAAAAAAAAAGAGTGTTCTGGAGGCCAAATGTGTGAGAACATGTGCTGTATGCCAGGACAAAGAAGCAGCTTCAGCCTCACCTCCAGTTGGGTAAGGATTGCTGGGATCAGTGGGACAGCACAGCACCTGGAGCAGCCTCACCTCCAGTTGGGTGAGGATTGCTGGGATCAGTGGGACAGCACAGCACCTGGAGCAGCCTCAGCACAGCTCTAATCTGTTCTGGCTGGAATTGTCCAAGAGCAAGAGATCCTAAAGTGATCCAGCTCCATTCCTGTGGAGGCAGGACCAGCTGGCCCAAGGCCCAAGTGCTCCAGTCAAAGTCCTGGAGTACTTGAGAGAAAGGGAAGGAATAAGGGAATGTGATGCCTTGGGTCCACACAGCTGCTCTCACACTCCAGGAAACCTTCAGGCTCTGGCATCCTGAAGGCTGACATTTCTTTCTCAAAATTAGGATTTCTCTATGCAAAGGTCATCTACCGTGAGCACTTTGGAAAGCTCTTTAAATGAGCTGGTTTATTTTGAATTCCCCTAGCTGACTCTCACACCAGAAAAATGTAATAATCACACACAAAATATAATTGATTTTTTTTCCAGGTGGCTCAGTGCACAGGTTTTTTCTATTGTCACATTTCAAAAAAACTAAAGATACGTCCTTAGTGCTGTCTGTGGACGGTGCTGTTGTGGTTTGCATATTCTATTGTCAGGGGTCATGTGTCAGCTTTGGGTGGTAAAGAGTGTAGGAAAGTAAGAGTAAGAAAAGAGTGATGTGGCCACTTGGTACAGACAGGGGTGGACAGCCAGGGCTTTCCATGCTGAATGTCAGCATTAACACTTCTCAGCCTATATTTAGGCCCCGAAATGTGAGGGATGTTTTCTGGGAGAGGAACGTGCAGCATTCCCACTGCACTCACTGGACTTGTCAGACCTGGGCTGAAATGCCATCCCCCCTCATTCCTGTACTTTCCCACTCATTCCAATGCTGCATTCACAGCAATTAAGGGCTGTGGGTCTGTAAACTCTGACACTCATACAAGCTTTGCTGTGGCTCACCTCGGGATGTCACCAGGATAAATGCATTATAAAAGGGATCAGGAGCATCTCATCTGCGTGGTCTCGCTGTTGCCTTCCTTCTGGAAGGAGCAGCGATCATGTCTGCTTCAAAAATGTAAGAGACCTTAGCCAGTATCACTTTTCCCAGCTGCACAGCTGAGAAGACCTGAAGGAGATCTGATCCTTCATATCAAGGGATATGTTGCCCAATGACAAAAAGGTTTTTTTATGTTTCCTCTTCTGTCTCATTTATGAACCTCCCAATACTTCCATCATTTTCCATGTTGGCATCATTATTCTGTCCTGTTACATAGAACCAAATCCTGATAAAATCATTTTATGTTTCCTTTAGAGAACAGTATACACGAATAATCCTCGAACAAGAAAACCTTGGGAAGGTAAGGATGAGGCTTTTACCTTGTACAGACATTGTACAGTTCATATTTTTGTGGGGCTTCTTCCCAAAGGCTGTGGTCAGTCTTTTATAAAAAGCATAATGCAGCCTACAAAGAAAATTCCATCACTGCTGGCATTGGTAACTAATACCCTGGAAAAGGAGCCTGCTCCCTCCTCAGGGCTTGATTTCCTGCAGGGAATAGCACGAGCTGCTGTAAGGGATAGGCAAACAGCTCAATGTGACAGCACATTCCCTGAAAACCATTTGGATAAGACCCTGAAGCAGGGGCATAACAAACTGTGCCAGCTCAGATTTTCTGTTGTATATAAAGCAACCTGTTGAAGACAATAAATTCTGAGCCTGTCAACCTTATCACTGCTGCTAAAGGCCAGGGGATCAGCGGCGTCAGACAAAAGCAGTTGTCCAGTTTTAATCTTGTCTGAAGTTCAGATCAGCAGGGACAAGGTTGGGCTTAGCAAGCACACCAAACAGCTTTTATTAATTTCCTTTTCTCTGTAAGTCTGAGCGATTTTTACAGGTCTGGGCTGCCACCATTAATAATCAGGAGGAGCTTTAATTGTAAAACATTGATTTCACGTTACAATATCATGGTATGAATCCATTGCGGGTTGCACCTTGATACTGCGAGAGCTCTGCATGGAAATGATGTCACATTTTTAGCATAAGTTCTCAAATAGATAAGATTAATATTTAGACAGTTAAAAACCATGGAAATAGTTGTCAATCCATACAAAGATCTAAGTCCCAGGTGTAAATGCATTTAGCACTGGGAGGGAGTGTTATCAACGTGAACAAAACAATATTTCCATAGCATATAAAAATCTCTGTCATTCCAAGCTACCTATGTGAGCAACTTCTGTGGTGTAGAGCTGTTGCAGAAATCTGATATTTTTGTATTTTTGACAGAAACTACGAGAGAAACAGAAAGTTGTACGGGAAAGTCACGGGCCAAATATGAAGCAAATGAAAATGTGGCAGGACTTCGAGCAATTAATGGAATGTAAGAGAGAATGTTTTCTGAAACAACAAAATCAAGCAGCCATTGGTCAGGTCATTCAGGAAGGAGGTAAAGATAGGCTTGTGTTATGAATTCTTCCTCCTGATACCCACATGAAATAGGAAGACTCTTGCTAAATACTGTTGCTTTAATCAATTCTACAATTTTTGTACCTGGTTTGGTTTTGGTGCGTAAACAGAGAGAGCAAAGAACCCCTCTGGAAGCTTTTGCTCCACTGTTTCAGTGACAACGTGCCGCGGTTGGAAGCTGTTGGGAAGGCTGCACTGGGGTGAACCTGCTCGTAAATCCGTGTTTTATGAGGCTGGGAACGGCACGCATCTGTAGGGAGATCAAAGGGAAACAAATCCTTCTGCAGGGTCACAGAAACTCACGTAATCGCTCTGCCTCTCATTCTCTATCACTAAGGTTACATTTTTGCAAGGCCTGGGACTTGATATTGTATAATCGTGGCCCTCCTGGCTTGGCCCTGCCAGTCCCTATTGTCCTTACCCACCCAGTGTGGCAGCAGGAGCGGGGCCGCTGCCGCCCTGGCCGGAATGCTCCTGGTCATTCTTTCCTTGCACGGTTGAGCTCAGCTGATTGTGCTTCCAGGAGACACCTCACTGCTACAGCGTCAGGAGTCGGCCTGGAGAACAATCACTTGGATTCTGAGCTTTTTCCATTATCTTTTGTTGTTGTTGTTGGTGTTGTTGTTTTTAACAGAAGTCTTTTTCTTGCACATTTACCTCCTTTATATTTTCTGAGTTGCCCGTGTGAAAATGTAAAGGGAGCTCAGCCGAAGCTTTCCCCAGGGAGGAGTTTTGAGCTCTTTTGTCTGCACAGTGCAATTCCAAATGGATTACACACCCAAAGAGGGTAATCCCAGGGCTGGAGGTTATCCATGGATGTAGATACGGCCCAGTGGTCCTTGCATCTGGCCTAGAGTGCAGCCCTGAGCTGTGAGCCACAGGCAGCTGCCCTCAGAGGTGCCCCACGGCTGAGCCAGGGGCACAGGGATGGAGGTGAGGACTGAGAGTGTCCTTCACACGTCACCATTCCGGATGAGCAGCTCTTGGCCCCCATCACAGATCAGCAGCACAGAGATAATTCATGGGACCAGAACTCCTGCTGTTCTCCTTCGGCTTACTGGATTCCTAGATAGCTCAGTGGGGTTTTTTATAGTTTTTCCTGCCTGAAGTAGAATGTCTTTTCAGGATATAAAAAAAGTAATTTTGCTTTCTTTGATACCTAACTATGAGATCTTCTGCTGGTTTCTATATCCAGAGAGTATGGTAATTATAGAGTTCCTGGTTTGCCTTTGCATTAAATGTATTTGTTAACAGGACTAAAATAAAAGCTGGCAAAACTACATTTTGACTGTATGGTATTCTTCTTTTTTACATTTTTTAGGTGAAAGAAGGAAATTGTTGGTGGCTGGGCCACAGAAAAAATGGGTTATTTAATGACATTTATTTGAGAAGCTTCCAGAGGGCTCATAGTGCAGCTTGAGTGTGAGGAGTGGGTCTCAGATCCATAGATCCCAGGACATCCTCATGCCAGCCCTCCCACGCTGCCGAATAGCTGGAGATAGTTTTTCCCAACAGCTGCACACTGACCCTCCCCAGGCCAGGGAGAAGAGCAGGGTGCCCCTGGCACAGGGTGGAAGGAAGGCACAGGCACAGGTAGAGCTGTGCCACCACCCCCTGCCTCCAGGAGCTGACTGCTGCGGGATTTAGTGAGGCAGGGAAGGAATCTCTGGCAGGGAGAAGTTCAGGAAAGGCCAGGCTGTGTGGGGTGGGCACAGCCATCTCCAGAGACACCTGGGTGCTTTGTGCCCCCTGCCCTGTGCCATCATTCCCACACAGCACCTGCACAGGGCTGCAGAGCTGGAAAAGCCACGGCAGCCCCATTCCTGGACTTCTAACGGAGGCGTTTGCTGAAGGCTTGACAGCAATAGTAAAATAACACAGACAAGGAGATATGAGACATGCTGAAATCGTGGGATAATCACCAAAAATGGACATTTAGGTTACTTAGGAATCAGCCTGTGGTTCAGAGTCACTAGACAGGGCAGGGAGAAAGGGGATTTCACAGACTTGAAGTCAAAACTTTTAACCAAACCTTAGAAATCCTATTTGACTGGACCATTTACACAAAGATGTATGACAGGGATTAGCCAGCTGCCCAGGAAAAAGCAATGCCTTGGAAATTCACAGCAGTGATGTGGAGTAAGACTGAGTACAATCATTTTCTGGTTTTTTGTTCAGAGTTACCCTAAAAATAGTTCATCTTTCTTCCTTATAAAAACAGTTTGTTGCTAGTTACTCAAAGATGACGTGATTGTTGTTCTGATCTGATTAGTGCTCTGTCATTTGTGCTGCACCAAGAAAGGGCACACAGATTATACACTGCAGCAGCAGCAGCAAAATGACTTTCTGAGATGAAGCAGAAAATCATAATAACTGTTATCAAAAGAAAATTGGAAAAACTCAAACACTATTTTTAGCTTTTTATACAAGTGGACATTTAATAAATGCAGCTTTACTGGATTCTGTTCACTGGCTTTTCCACCTAGTTCAGGATTTGATGGCAGCATTCAAAAATCTTTGAATTTCACAGTTTTATCTTTACTTCCTATCTTGCAACAAAAAGTTAAGTTCCCAGTTTTTTTACTTTGTAATTATTAATAGCCTAACTGGTTAATAAGATTAAACATCCCATATGGCAAAATACTTGAATTTCTCTTGGGAAGGTCCAAATAAATCAAAAATTTAGGTGAATTGGGGGCTGCAGCACTTACCAGATTTGTCCCAGCTGGAACACTGATCAGCAGCAGCTCACTTTGTTTCCAAAGGCTTCTCCTTATCCCTATCCAGAACTGGGTGAGGAAGCATCCCAGCTATAAAACTACTGTAATATTCTGCAGCTTTGGTGGTTTAGTGATGTTGATTTCAGCTGTCCCTTGGAGCTACAGCAAGATCCACATGGACCTGAGAGATGAAATAGTTCCAGGCATCAGAAACAGGCATGAGAAAGCAGCACATCCACTGTTTCATGGGAGCAGCCATTTACCATCTGGGTATCAGATAATTTGGTTTAATTAGTGGTATCATCTTACTTCTGTTTGAACTATAATAGCTAAAACGGATGTTCTTAGACTTCCTTCGCTACCCAAATCTAGGATTACTTATTTCTGTCTCTTTACTCACGTGGAGATTACTACTCAGGATGTCACATGCATATAGTTGACCATAGTCATGAAGGTTAGGCCCTGCTATTATGTTTAAATATCCCACTTTCCAGAGCTTTCTTCACAAGACTTCCCTACAGTGGGATGCTGCTCTCTATTACAAAATACGCTGCAGCAGAGGTGTTCAGCAGTGCCTGGAGAGGTCCATAGATAATGTACTGCCTATGGAATCAATATGGAATCTGTTTTCCCAGTGCCTTGCTGGTTCAGGAGCTGGAAATGCAGGTCAGAGCTGCTCCTTGGATCACTGTTTGGTGTCTGGCCCGGAAGCAGCTCAGTGCTCACTCCCTGGTGACTGTCCCCAGCGAGCCATCAGTGCAGAGCCCTTTGGCTCAGTCCAGGGCCTGAATCCCTCCCTGGCAGTGCTTGGCCAGCCTGGAGCCAGCTCCCACATGAAGGCAGATGGTGACTGACTGAAGACACAGAGACTGGAGTGCTGTCACCTCCGAGTGTCGCCTTGGGAGAAAGGCTGTGACACAGCGGGGTGTGGGGCACTGTTCTCCATCGCCCTGTCTGGGACAAGGGGAGCTCTGGTGCCCGTGGCTCTGGGTTCTCTCTCTGGCCCTGTGTTTGCTCAGAGCTCCTGTAAAAAGCAAAGCCCTGTGCCCGGTGTTATCACTCCCGGCAGGAGGTTCCTGCCGAGGGAACGCCGTTAACCCTTCAGCTGCCTGTCTCCAGTGCAATGGGAACGGGACTGACATTCTCATGGCCGTGCCAGCGTTCCAGTAAGGAAGTACTACACGAATCAACAACTTTATCACAAGGTCCCACCTGTCTGGCAACACCCACGTGGGTAGTTGTTTTCTAACAATCAGAATCTGACCTGTTTCCAGCTCGTTTAAAGAGTTCTTTAAATTCTCAGCGTGAATTTAAAGCGGGCTCTCCAAATTCTCAGTGCCTGTCCCTGCAGCAGTAGTGTCACAGTGGCAGTCTCCGAACTCTCGAGGCAATCTGTGTTATTCCAAGGTCAGTGGGTGAAAAGGGCATTTTTCACACTTGCTTGGCACTGATTTCCCTGATTCCACAGGCCGTGGTGGTGTCATCCTGGGTGAGCAGCTCTAGGGGCTTGGAGAGAGAGCAAACATGTCCCAAATAATCAGCAGGAACTGGGAGACAAACCACGCTGGCCTTACTTTCACAAAACCCTCCCTGACTTCAGTGGGAGTTTTGCCAAAACAAGGTCTGCTGGATTTAGCTCCGTTCTTCATCCTGACAGAACAAGCAGGAATTAAAGGGCCCATCATCAGATTCATAGCACACTGAAAACAAAAATAACAGTAATTGTCTAAAATAATGACTTTCATCCAACACAAATCAATGTTCCATTGGACATGTTCTAATTTATAACAAAAATTAAATGTTCGTGGAAGATTTTCTCAGCACAAACAATCAAAATAACAAGTCTTGAGCAACGTGGTTTGATTTTTAGTAGACATTTATGAGAGGCTTTTGCACAAATCCAGTGCTGGAAGTATTTAATGTGTTTATCATTTGATTAAAACCGTATTCTTTACCTGGTATTTAAAGGCATTTTATATTTATTATTAAAAAGTGTATTTTTGCCTTTTTTTCACCTTCCATTCTGTGTAGCAATGAAAAAACTATGGTTTTGCTAATTAGGATACACACTTCCAGCATTTGTTGAAAGCCAGGAGCTGGAGTTCTTTTCCTGCAAATGGATCTACTCAAGCCAGTGTCTCTTTTCCTGCTTCACTTCAGTCTCTTATTACACAATATGATGTCATTTTTAAGCTTCTAAATTTTATTGCAACTGCTCAAGTTCTAAACCCACTCATTTATACAATAAGCACTTAATTAAGTCTACTCTTGAAACAGGATAAAGCCAAATCCTGCACATTTTGCTAATACCAGGAAAAATGCAGTTGACAGGAATATGGAAAGTGGGATCTTACCCATTATCAAAGATGAATTCCTTTCTCTCTCCCTCCTTATTTTTCCTGGAATGGAATAGGAAATATGCTTTGCAATTCGGAAGCAACAACAACAAAACCATAAAGATTTACATCACATATAAGTAATGACCAAGTAAGGGAAATAATGAAGGAACTACTCTCCCAATTTCTTTATACATTTTACTACTGGTTCATACTGAAAAACCCCTAAAAACCATTAAGATTCTCTGCAATTAAAATTTGTGGGGGGTTAATGTTTGGGTTTTTTTGAAACTGGATCACTCTTTTTTAAACAGCAGTTGAAACTCTGAGGTTATAAAGCATGAATAATTCAGCAGTTTACTTGGTTTGCACTACTACAGCATTTTCTGGTGAGTAAACCAGGGTTTAGGCATTTCTTTGCAGTTATCACAAAATTTTAGAGCTATTAGTGAAGAATTACCAAGAGCAAAAAGGGCTGATTAATTTGGGATTTTAAAAATGGAAACATTTAAAATTAAAATCCTATTAAAATTGTACATTTTCCTTATCAACTGCTGTTAAATGATGCAGTGCTCTAAACCAGCTTTCTGTGGACTGCAGCATTAAAACCTTGGAGGTTTTATAAAGTATTTATAAAACACTGTCCCCATCTCCCTCGTTCCGTGCTTAGAGCCTGCCGTGTTTTTATAGCGCTTTAAAAAGCAAACAGAACTATCAGAACACTGGAAGTCACCCACAGACAACCTGTTCCACTAATATTTTACATTCACGTTACATCTTCTGGCCCTAAGGGTTTCTCTCCTTCGTTTTCCCTTCACATGGACTCAGGGAGCAGTGAGGGAGCCAGTTAATGTTCCCGGGGCAGTGAGGAAAATCGGGCAGTGACAGCATCATCCTGACATTAAATCTCCTTCAGAAAACATCTCCCCCAGCTCCTAACCAGGCTCTAACAGCGAGATGGAGTGTGGCTCCCTCACAGGGGGTTCTTGCTGTTGTGTTACTTCTCCTTCTGTGGTTTTTATTTACTATGCTGCACTTCAACCATTTGTATGGGAAATGCATCTCTTTAAAATCTCATACCATGAAGGTTCTTTTCTGCTCCTTGGTTGAATTGAAGGTTGATCATAAAACACGAAGAGAGGGAAAGTGGGAACTCATATATTGGAAAAAGCACTATAAATATTTTCCTGGGGTCATGAACACAACCTTGTATCACTTCACCTAGTGTTGTGGAAAGAATTAGACAACCCTTTTATGAAATGTCTAAAAGGTGTTTACAATTCAATCCCAAATTAATGTGGCTTATTCTTTAAAGAAAACATCCCATAATTCTTAATTCTGTTATCAATTTTATTTTCAACCTTTGAGGGGATTCACTTGCCAGTGACTTGGCAGTGTCAGGCAAATATTTGACTTTTATTCTGACACTTGTTGAATAATTTGATTGAAACTATATATGTCTAGATAACACCCAACAAAGTGCCCCTCTTGCGTTTGTTTCGAGATATTTTTGGAAACAACAGAGGCGACCTTGGACAGAGCTGCTTTTCCAATTTAGGAATTCATTTGGTCTAAGAGAGTAAAATTATACTCTTTAATCCTTTCGTGTACCCACAAACAACACAGTTTAATTTTATGCTACTGCAGAATTGTTTTTCTGTACCTCCTTAGCGGTGTTGATCTGTTTAGGATAAGAATTAGTTTGGGTAATCAACAGTTACTTTCAAATGTACATATAAATAGTCTCTGATGTATCACATGCCCCTTAAAAATATTGTGTAATCCAAAAGCTCAGCAACCCTTTATGTAACACCTTTGTTCCTCTGGAACCAGTGCCAATAAAGGTGTTTGCCTTTGTCTTTGCTTAGAAAAATAGGATTTCAAGGCAGAGCTCACAGAGACTTGATGTAAAATCTAAATGGGGAGTGGGAATGGGCTGGGATGGGGCTGACACCTGTCTCCTCCAGCACAAAGGGTGTTTGTCAGCATCCCAGTGGAAAAGCCAAGGTCTGGAGCCAGGTTCTCGCCTGCCCGGAGCGACCGATTGTTCTCTCCCGACTTGGGTTTGCCAGCTGTGCAATCGTCTCTGCAACATTTTATTGCATCTAATCACTTAGGATGTGTTAAATAGTTTGCACTTAATTTTCTATACAATCAATATATTTTAATTCATTTGTATCGCTCTGCTACAGACCTCCTGCACTCAGGGACAAAATGGGATTAGTTTGTGGCGATGATAATGCAGTTTCACTGCTGGAAATAAAAGGAGAATTGACAGAGTGAATGTTCTTGTCATTTATCCTGTACAAGATTTTCTCCCTTCAATATTAATGTTGCCCAGTGTTACCTAATGATCAAATCCAAGGAATAGCATGGAAACCAAATTGAGACATGCCAGTGGGATCTATCTGGGATAAGTGGTATATGCTTGGGAGTATATTGTTTATATTAATTTGATCACACTCCATGTCAATGCACACTTTTATAGCTCTGTTACACTCTGACTGTGACTGATGGCTCAAGTTCTAACTCCAGAATATCCAGTTCCCTGATTTTATGGCATTGTCATGTAAAGCATTTGTGGACAGCTTAAGAGAAGCGACTCTGATCCTGTGAATCCGTGTGACTCCATTGGCACATCCACAAATCAGGTTAAAATAAATTATTTGGTGTAGCAACATCCATCACAGAATCTCAAAGTAATTGTCAAACAACTTTTACTAAATTCTGTTGGCCACATAGCCAGATCAACAAGTTGCTGCTACTGATGTTATTTTCTGGATGAACAAACTCCACTCTGGAATGGAACAGAAGCAGAAGTAGGAATCCAGTCCCTGTCTCTGGGCTGTGGTCTCAGGGCATGCCCAGGATTCCCAACCTGATGTCCCTGTGAAACCTCCTGAGTCTGATCCTGAGCATTGTTGTTCAGACCCCCCAAACCCCATCCTAGCCCGAGGTTTGGATTGTTGGAACACAAAGGAATGACATCTCAAACGTCACTGAATTTCCCAGAGCACGAGTCAGTGTCCTCACTTGGAGTATCCTCAGCTGACCCTGCCACTGCCTGAAAAGCAATTCAGGAGTGAAATCTCTGTACATTTGTGATGTGATAATTCATTGAAAAGTGTAATGGAAAGGTCAGAACAGATACAAATAAACAAATATAATACAGACAGAGATAAAGCCAATTCCTGAGGGAGCTTTTAATTATATTGCAACAAGGAATTTCAAACATAAAAAGCATCACAGCTCCTTCACGGAGCTAATGGAGTCAACAAAATGAAATGTGAGATTTTTCTCCTACCCTGAGATCTTTCTGTAATGCCAGAGAGATAAGATCAGGAGAAGCTGTGTGTGTGTGCATGTGTGCACACAAGGTTGGGTCTCACTTAGGAACCAGGACACAACACTTCGGGCAACCTGGAATTTGTGGGCTTGTTCTTGGTACATTTGAGTTTTTAACAAGTGTCTACTTCGTCCTGTAGCTGAAACGTTAATTATATAACCTGGCACTGAAATAACTGGGAATTCTATTTTTTCTTAGAGGAAATTAGAGGAAATGAAGCTATTTTTAATATTGTATTATATTATTTGAATATTGTTCAGTGTTGTCTTCAAAAACTGTAAAGATGCATGAATGTGAAAGAGCTGCCAGAGAAAAACTGGCTGGCTTGGAGCATGGTAAGGGATGAGAGAGTTTGGGTTTCTGGTTTATTGCCCCAGGCAGCTGTGGACAAATCTGCTGCTTCTGCTTTTCTGTCTGCTCCTCAGTGTGCTGGAATTGGCTGGATTAGCCCTCAAATAGAAGAGCAGCAGATTTATCACTGAGCACTAAATCTTGCTTTTACATTTGAGAACAACTCCAGGGTAACCTCAGTTAATGAATAACCCAGTCAATGGTGAAAGCTCCTATTTAGTGTGATAAATTTGGCCTTAAACAAAAACTTTTGTTGATACAAGCATATATCACAGGGAAATAACATTGTCCCCATGAGAAAATTCAGAGTCAACAGAAAAAAAAGAGAAATTAAATGTTCATATCATTTCATGAAAAAAAATGAGAAATCATGTTTAAAAAACCCCCACAGCTTTATAATGCAAAATTAAAATTTTCAAGAGAAAACTTAGACTTTTGGGGGAAAAAAACCTACCAAACCCAGGTTCTTTAGACAATACAGAAAATTAAAACCAATGCAAAATGCTTTGATGGAGATGATCTCCTTGCTTGCAAGATGTACAGCCTGTTACTGAGTAGTTCATTCAGAATCAGATGAACTCCTCATCACAGGCTCAGCAATGTTTTCAGTATTATATCCTACAAGGAGAGACATGGATACTGGAGTTCCATAATAAAGGAATTTCTCTTTGATACAGCAGCTGCATCAGAGCCAATTTTACCTGCAAACACACAGTGCTAATGCAATTTATCTTTCTTCGAAACAATCCATATGGGTACATCAGTTTTTATAAAAGGGCATTCAACAAACAGAGAGGTTTGCAATGTTACGGCTTCCCTGGAGCATAAATATTGAATCCCCAAACACAACATTAGCTAATTAACTTGGGGGTGATTATTGGCTGGAGGAAAAGCACGCACTAAGGGAGCATGGGTTTAGCCTGCCCTCTTACTGCACACACTGTGGTTGCTCCCTGAATACAAGGAGGATGTGGGTTTCCAGGAGATTAAACCCAGCAATAATTCGCACCTGGAATCTAAAAGGAAGCAAAAAAAAAAAAAAAATTGGATGCAGCTTCTTAAATTGCAGGGTGCTGCATAGACTGTGTGGAACTTCAGCTAAAGCTTCTTGAAAACAAGAATCCCTCCAGTAAAATGGTAGTGAGAACTCTGCTTTCAGCTGAAGTTGTTACTTGGCACACACCAATACATTTCATGGAACAGTCAGGAAAACCCAAGAGAAGAGGTGGGACTGCCCTGCTCTGTGGCACCTCAGTCTAAACCAGCCTCGAATTATAGTGACAATGTTATTTTCAGTGGTGCTGGCACAACTCTGTGGGACTGCACGGTCAGGCTTATCACAATCTCTTGGTGAAAGATGATTATTAACTCAGTTGCTCAGTTTATGGCCACAAAACAACTGTGAGAGCACAACTGAAGGGGTGGAGAGCTGCAGGTGAGGAGCTGGGAGCAAGGGACATGGAAAACAAGGGGCTGGAGCTTCCTAAACTACCTTCTTCCTCAAAGGAAACAACTTCTGCAGAGCTGCACCTCTATCTGCAGTCCCTGTTGTCCTCAATGTGCTTCAGGGACAGTATGAAGACAAATTAGAAAAATAACAACTGTTTTATTAGAAAGCTCCCAAGCCAAGGTGAAATCTTGCCTTCATCAAAACCTGCTCCCCTAATGGATGTTGAGTGATCACAGAGTTAAACAGCAGAAAACAAGACAGAAATTTTATCACTTAAGAAATGCCTACCAGGCAATCAGTGCTGGAAGGCAGGAAATTAATACTCATAACTTCTGGTTACTCTGGCAGCAGGGTCGTGCTCCTCTCCTTTGTCTGAGTCTCAGAAAATGAAATACTAAATGCAGAATGATCACCTGGGCTTTTGATTTTCCAGGGAATGCTTTATACTGCATAAACTCATTGTCCTCCCCTCTGAGAATGTATGCATCTGTTAAAGTGGAACATATAGTTCTGGAGATGTGTCGCCTACACGATGGGATAAATCAGACTGAGCCTCTTCCCTGATGTAATGTCTTGGACAGATCCCTCCTGAGTTCCTCTGCAGGATTTTGGAACAAACAAAGGGAAATCAGACTGCCCTAATTAGTGCACCCCATCATTTACACTGAGCCTTGCTCGTGGCTAGGCAGGACTTCATGACTTTTATTTAGTGCCACAAGAAGTCCCAGACACACTGTACATGCTCTGTGTATTGATAGATAATATGAGGTGAAGTACAAGAATGGGGAGATTTTAAAAATGCTTATGCAAGAAACTGTGGAAAACACCAAAATACTGCAATCCAGTTGTGGGTTATTATGTAATTCAAGTAGACAATATTTTTCAATCTCCTAAGCAATGAAAATTTGAAATATGTAATAAACCCTACATCACCATGTGTCTTGTTTATGGTCAGTTTAAGGATTGCAGAGTGTGCCAGTCTGGTTTGGGCTCTGCCTTTGCAAAATTAAGAGAGGGAAGTTGCAAAGGAAACATTCCTAACAGTATTTTTCTGAGTAAGTGCTTTCATCCTGAGCTTTATTAAAAACACACAGAGCTAATGCAAATGTAATAATAACACACATAACTGCCAGCAGTTCGTGTAATATCATTAAGATATGCATAAAAATGCCATATAAAATTAAGATGTCTGCTTACAGGAACTGTTAGACTCTCCTTAAGATTAATAGGATGACAATTTTTAGGGGAATAATTCACTCCTGCTCAAAGTATAACCCCTGTGAACTGAATGAACTAACCTCTTTTGACTCAATCAAGTCCCACCTACCTGGGATAAAAGAGTCCGACCCAAATAATCCATAATTAGATCCTCAGCTGCCAACACTATCAATCTCCTGAGGTCTAGGGTGGCCTGAGCTGCCCTTGTTCTCCAGCTGCTTTTCAGGGAACAGGATTCATTCTTGAAAGAAAAGAGAAATTTTTCAGGCATGTGGAATACTAAAATAATGTTGTTGGACATTCATCTGCCTGGAAGTATCTTAATTTGTTGCCATTAACATATAATCAGGAAGCAGATTATGACCTTGCCAAGCAGAACAGCAATTATGCAGCTGGGGGCTGCTTGCTACCTTTTATTACACCTTGAAGGAAAATTCAGATGCTGTTCAAACAGATTTAAGTTCTTAATATCAGGTTCAATCTGCCAAAATCACTACCCAAAAGTTCAGCTGCACACACCCTTTACATAAATTCATTTTTAGAAAGCCAAAAAACTGGATCAATACTGAAGTTATAAAAGAATTAATTTCCCTATTATTCTCATGTATTGGGTGTTTTAATATCTGTTACCTTTCAAGAACATTATATTCTTGGGATAATTCAAATGGATACTCTCTGTTTCTAGCACTTCCTTTGCAATGGTCATTACATAAATGCACTGGTTACATGTGGCTTTGAAATTCCACAATGATATCACTTAAAATAAAAATAAATATTTCAATTTTAGTAGCTTATGATGGAATTAAATGAAAAATGTTGCATGCAAAGATTTTAATTTTATTTAGAATCCGTTATGCACAGCACAGCTCTTAAGACTATTAAATCTGTCTGAAAAAGAAAATCTTATTGGTATCAGGTACAAATAAAAATCATTCCTTTCCAAAACCATCTGGATTAAATCCTTTCAAGCACTAACACACCGAGGCACACAGAATCCTTCAGAAGGATCAGAAAGCCCTCACACAAACTGCAGGGAAGGCCCTCATACAAACTGCAGGGATTTTTTCCTCATTTCTATGGCATATGTTGTATCAGAAATCACAGTTAAAAGAAATTTCATGCTCAAAATGGAAATCTTTTCTCACATGTAACTCAGCCAAAAATTCCTGTGATGGCAGAATTAAATTTGGGGTTGTTCTCAAATGGTAAGGAAGCTACAATATGGAACAATTACCTTTTTTTTATTCCTAACTACAAAAATTGTTACTTTCTCTGAACATTTATAATCATCTTAAAGACTCATCAGTAGCTGTCAAAGAAGTCCATTGTCTCTGCCCAGAATTTCTTTTGAATTTTTTAGAGGAATTTGCATATGTGCTGATCTAGAAGAAATAATTAATCCCTTTTTTATGTAAAATGCAATGAGTGCAGCAGATGGGAAGTGATATTCACTTACAAACACATATAAGCAGCATCTTAACCTCAGCTGAGACTTTCTCCCACAACACAGAAAGGTGGACTGCTACCTGGGGGCCACAACAAGCACATAAATTAAATTCCAGACTGGTCAGACTGGAGAGAGAACAATTTTGGTGATTTCGGTGTCTATCTTCTGCCAATATTTTTATTTTCTTGCTCTAAAAATACCCCTAGAGGAAAAAATCTCACTACATGTAACTTCTTTCTGTTGAGTCATTTGGTTTGTTTATGAATCCTATGTAGAGATGCAGTTTTCCAAAACGTCTCCTGCATGCAGAATAACTCCCCTCTGAACAGACTCTCTACCTGAGCATCAGGGAAGCAAATAAACCTGTAGCTGAGAACATTTCAAGGACAAGGAAAATGACTGTTGAGAAGAGAATTATCTGATTTGGTTCGTGTTTATTTTTACTTATCTCGAGCAATCTGCTCTCCAAGAGAAGATGCTTATTTGCAGAGGAGAAGACTGTCTCCTTCTTGGACTGATGCCCAACTGGAGCAACGCTGCCACTAAGGACAAGAAGTACATCCTGAGCATGGATTAACTCATGTAATAGTGACCAGTGTTAGAGGAGCAATGGTTTGTGTCATATATGTCAACTAGTTAAGGATAAATTCTTCATTTCTTCCCATCATGCTTCTCACCCACTAGGCTAAGCCTGCCTTCCACCCAGGAGGTGCATATTCCCAAGTAAAATATGCTACATGTGAAACTTTAGAATTAATTATTCCCAAAGAACTTGTGTAGGGAAGCTCTAGGGTACAGCTCTGTTAATTTATTTTACACGTGCTTGCTGCCAAGTTAAGGAGTTTTACAATTTCACAAGAAATCTTCCTGTGAGGAACTGCTTAGAAAAACTTCTTCAGTCCTGTGTCCTGTGATGAAGGAACAACTCCAGGTTACCAGCTGAAGTAAAACTGACTGTAGCAGACTGGTGGGTGCACATGTTAAGAAGCAGAAAAGACCTGATAATTTTTTTGCTGCAACTGAATCACTAAGAAAAATGCAAAAGAGAAAAATTAAGGCTCAACCCTTCCATCTGCTTAAGGCTCAACCCTTATTTTTAGTTTATTTCTCATGCAGTGACTTTGTCTTGCAAACTCTTTCATGCGAGGCATTAACTAAGGCGAAGTTACTGGTGTGCCAGTGATGGTATCCAGTAGTTACTGAATATAAACCTGGGTGTTTGTGTGCTCCTAGCCTTTGCCTCAGTAATATCTTTAAATATAATAGTCTCTGCCTGTTGGCTTGTTTTCTCATAGGGAGGGTGACAGAACATTTTGTGTTCTCTTATCTTCAATAGCAATGAAACAGGAGGAGCTCCACAATGCGAAACCAAATCTACTGCTATTAATACAACATCCCAGCCACAGAGAAGAGATTTGTTTATTTACCAAAGCTAGAGATGCCTCTCTCTGACCTTTCCAGAGCTTGTGTGCTTTAGCTGGGAATAGATTCCTCAGAACTGGGTGCTCTTTTAAAAATATACAGTAAAAAACATACACACAACACCCCCGAAACAGAGCCCAGGCTGCAGCCCAAATTGCATGAAGTGACACACAGCTTTGGGTAGTTAGAATAAGTCTAACTAGGGCACAGTCCATATTCAGTTTTGATTCCTTTGCTGGAGCACGGAGATCAGTCAGCTCTCCAAAGCCCACTCGCCTTCCTCGCTGCCACTCAGCGACACGTTCGGCTGACTATAACCATACATGGGCCCATTTTCTGTCTGAGGCCTAACAGCTCCCTGCAGCTCAAGAAACCTGCCAGGATGGATCTTCTCCTTCTCTGCATAATTAAAAAGTGCTTCAGACTGGAAGGTACTTGGTCTAAAAAAACCCCAAACAAACTAGAGATTCTTTTTCTGGAATTCGCCCTGCCTTACCTGGGCTTTAAACCAGTGAGAATCATTACATCTACAAATCAAACATTTTTAAACTATATTTTTCACAGTTGGTTGTGTTTAGTGACTGCCTGTATGACTTAAAATAGTATCTGCAAGAGTTAAATCTTGCATTAGCATTAGGGATTCAACCTGGTTTAACCTCACAGACTCAGGATTTTTTTGTTAAGCTGGTGCATCTCTGGTATAGCAAGAGCCTGGAGTTCTCCACAGGTCCCTTTGGTGATCCTTGCTGGACCTGACACTGAACTTCCTCAGCTTTCTGCTCCTCAGAAGCAGCAGCCCTGCACCACAGCTGGCAAAAAGGAGTGTGGGTTGGCTCCTCAACCACTTAGCTCTCCAGCTCAGCACATTAATTCAACTTACCACTGATTTTGGTACCTGCTCCATGACTGGTATTTTAGTCTAAGCAGACTAATAATGACTTACAGAAGCAGATCTGGGAGGAGGAACAGGAAACCAGGGAAGGAACTGGCCCTACGTGTCCTGATTCAAAAGTAATAATCATTGAACAACATATAAAAGGGAAACAACAGTTATGCCATGTCCTCCTCCAGAGTTACGACAGAAGGCAGCACCCAGGCCTGTGGTTTGACAATGTCAGTCACCTGTAGAATTAGAAATAGGAGGCAAGAGTCCAAAATATGGACTGTCTTTTCCCTACAACCACTGGGCAAAATGATCTATAAATAAAACCTTCCAAATATTATTCTCCGTATTCAACCATACAGCAGTTTGGAAGGCCAAAAAACTGTCTTTCATTACTCCAGAAACTACTTCACACTTCTGAAAGAACTGGTTTAGGAGTGATGCATCCTCTCATGCTCTGACCAACTTCACACTTCATTTTTTATCCAAATCTAAGTAACAGGCTTTGGGGACCTTGTCTGTATTCCTTCCTACTCAAGTCTGTTCCCATCTGCCTGATCCCCTCGGTGACTTTATAATACTTCTTTTGTGTCACCACAGCTCCTGCTGCCTCCCAGTCAAACTTCCCACACCGATCTCTCAAACTGCACTCCCTGCTTCTGCATCCTCACTGTCTGGATCTGCAAGTGCATGAATAAGGGCTTGTTTGTGTGCACGAAATTTACTATGACCACTTCTACAATTCAAGTTCAGGCAGAGAACTCTGTACACACAGCAAAGCTCTGTCTCCATGGGAAATTGTCAAAAAGCATCTGATTGCAGGAATTAGGGGAAAGTTCTGTAAGGAACCTGTGGAAAGGGGTCCCTCACCCTGCCTGATTCACAGCTGGGGTTTCTCCCTGGCAGTTGAGACCGGTGATGTGAGAGGTTAGGCAAGAGTGGGAGCAGATTCCTGTGGGGCTTCACCAGCCAAATTCCTATCTAGCAAAAGGTTGCTACAGCAACTCTGAGCCTCCTGAGATACAGAAATTATTGTAATGGCTGCTGAAATGCCTCCCCACTGCTCTGAGACAGGATAAGGAAAATTCTTTCCTCTGATATAGGAATGGTTGCCCACTGCCACACTTCACATCAGCTCTATACAAGCACCAGGCTTCCTGAACGTGCCCAGGAGCTCATGGCTACTTTTCCCTTTCCCTCACTTACATGCAATGCAAACATAGAAATAATAAACCTAAACATCACACAACAAGGACTACAGTTCCAACACCTTTTTTTCCCATGGAGACCGTAAGAGAAAAACAAATCATATGGCAGAAGTTAATATACTGCTGAGTGGGCTGAACAGAATTTAGAAACCTGTACAAAGCCAAAATATGTATTTTCCAGAGCAGAGTTTGCGGTTTTCAAAAACCACATAGATAGAAAAAAGCATAAACAAACCAAACCAAGACAAAACTCCTCAGAGCTTCTCAATGACTCAATGTCAGCAGGTTTTTGGCTGCCCCCAGCCTGTGCTTGTTTTCCTCTGGCATCTGTCCCGCTCATAGGTCATTCAGTCCACTGGATATGTAATAAATACCAGACAGAGATGATGCTTTAGACAGAACAGGAACACTTGTGACTGAAACAGGTCCTGAATCTAGAATGGGGTGGCCTGAGGACAATGGGGACATAGAAACAGCAAGTGGTGTACACTGTAAGTGGAAAAAATTTCACAGAACTTCTCCCATTTCCCTCTTTTTCACTTTTCAACAACCCAGTTCGGTCTAGAAGCCAAAAGTGAGAGCAGCAGAATCACTGATCTGAAGCAGTACCTGTGCTTATGTGAAATAACTCAATGACATTTCAAATTATTTCTTTACAAATGAGAGTGACAACTTTTGTACAGATGCCCAGTTTTAACCTTAGCATTACATTTTGGCCACAATAAAAAACACCCCCATTTCTCTGGGTATAAATCCAGTCAAATCTATGCAGTTACCTCCTGGCTGAATTTGGCCCAACATGCCTAAAAACCCCTTTGGGATGGTTCAATTCCAAGCATTGCACTAATCCAATCTCCTGCAGTTGCTGAATGCTGTGATATTGGTGTCAGCATACAGCATCTGAGACTTTTTGACACAAGCTTGGTGTCATTAATAGAGTATTTCATTGCTTTTTTACCTTTCACCAGGTCTGTGAGCTTTTGGATTAACACTGAAAGGCTTCAGAACAAACCCTTCTTTCAGTATGACAAAATATCTTGCTCAAGTCAGAGAAAATTTTTCTTTTTACTTCTCTCAGTTACTGTCTACTGTGAAGATGATTTTCAGAGATCAAGAAAAGCATATAATGTTTAAAACAAAACATTTGTTAACTAAGGATTTCCTGGATATTTCTGCTTTCTTATTTATACTACGTCCTGGACCTTGTGAAATCACTGTTTAACTTTCAGTATTATTTATGGAAGCAAGCCTGTTACTGTTTCCAGATCTCACAGAGAACTTTCAGTTTGCAGTTTCAGTACCAGGTGCATAGTCCTGGTTTAAATTAATCAACTAAAAAAGCAACATAAAATAAGTATTTAACCCTCTCATACCCTGGCTGAGTCTTCACAGGCAGGATGTTTTTCTGCCTCTAAGCTCTCTCATTGGAATCAGGCTCCTGAGTCCTCAACCCTCCTCTTTTATGACAATTTGAAATTTGGGAATGCACAGCCTTTTTAGTGCAGCAGAGGTAGACACTAGTTTTGGGGCATTTCTGTAGTGCACAGAGAGGTTTGAAATATTGCCCCCTTGGTTATAGAGATAAAATACCTAAGCATGGAAAGAGATTCTAGGTAATGAACAAATTTCATGAGGCTTTGCATGCTGCCACTATTGATCAAAACTCTTCAATCCACAGTAGAAAGAGGCAGACAATGAGGCATAATGATTCAGGGCACTGGATGTGTGATAAATCATTATCAACTTCTGTGCTGTCGGCGTGACGACTCTGACTTAACAGCCACAAGGAAAAAAAATCAGCTTCAAGTGGGATCCTCCTCAGCACATGGAGCTGGATTTGCAGGCTGTAGCACTATGTGCTGTCACTCACAGCTGCAGAAACCAAGTGCAAAGAGATGTAAAATGTGAGCAAATCAGAAATCAACGCTTTACATTCATTTGCATGGGTAGAAGTGACCGTGCATATGGGGAATTCATGCAGCTGCTCCAAGCAAGGCTGGTAATGGTTGCACAATATGGACTATAATGAAAAGGATGACAGCAATAAGTAACTAATTTAAAACTCTGCTCAGGTGCTGCCTTACCTTCTAGTCCTTTTGCTGACACCTGTAGCTTTGTGTCACATGACAGAAGACACACGGGATCATTGCTCAGGCTTCAGCACCGCACCAGCATCGAGTAAATCCACTCAGCAGGCTCCTGGGATGACACACAGACATTGCAGTCTGGTGACGGTAAAAGGATGGAATATTGTTGTTTTTCAATGTTGTTGTTTTTCTTTTAAACCTGGGGAAATGCATCCCTAAGTCTTTATTTAAAAGAGAAAATATTAAGACTTCAAAATCAAGCACGCAGTGAAATAAGAAAATTTCAGCGTTAGAGAAAGAAGCCAGGAATCTTGTAATTAAAGATTCCTTTAGGGCATATGCATGGAAAGGCAACCTTTATTCTGGCATTTTCTAACTTCAGTGTACTTGCAAATTATGCATATTTTGGCAAAGATTTTGCATCTGTAAAATGTATATATTATATATAGAACTGAATTAATCTCTGATATATTTTTTCGTCATAAATACAGTTTCCTGTTTCCATGCTAGAATCTACAGCATTAACATATTCACATGCCAGTTGCTGGATTTATTCTTGATAATCCAAAGGCTGAGACTGGACGTGCTCAGCCTCTCCAAATTTCAGTCTTATCTAGCATTTTTTCTAAGTCACCCAGATAAATTATCTCAATGTCCTGGTAAAGTGATTCTCTTGTCCAGGGGCTCTGCAGAGCTCCAATTTTTTTTTTCCACATCTGACACACAATTATGAGTTCAAGTGCTAAGACTGATGAACAGAATTTTTCTTCTTTTTCACTGATTTAACTTTTGAGAATGTGTAATGTTGTACCAAGAATTTCTACATAAAAGTAGTTTTAAAAACACTGTGTTAACAAGAGTGTGGCAAATTTATTTCAGTGTGCAACAAGCCACATAAAGAAAAAGCAACACAGTGAATCTGAAAATAATCTTCCTGTAGAATTAGAAAAGTGGAAGAAAGGCTGGAGAAGGAGAGACACACTAATTCATCTTCTTGCAAATCATATAAGAATGTGACATATTCATTTGTACTTGAACAGATTATTTCATTCTCTGGGGGAAAAAAAAAGTTTTCTATAATTTTTTCCCCATAAATTAAATAAATGAGCTAACAAATTATAAAAGAAAAAAGAACATATTTAACTTTTATTGCACTCAAATTCTGAATTATACACATGGTCCATTTTCATTCATGTCCTCTTTCTGTAATATAAATGTTCTGCAAAAGCAGCAAAACTGCTCTTTGCTGCTGCCTTCAAGTGGAAGTTTCTCTGTGTATTCTGCAAACATTTCAGTCCCATTTAATTCAGTGAAAACTGAGGCACATAGAGTCAGGCATGGAGGCCTCTGTTGGACCCAGGAGCCGAGCACAGAGCCTTCAGTATGCCATCTGCACACCCATCCCATAGCCCTCTTCCCTCTCTCCTGCCTAGGTACACTTTCAGGGAGAAAAAAGGCAGGCAGAGCACAAAGCATCCTCTGACAGGCTCAGAGAACAGATGTGCCCACTGAAAACACTCCAGATGCCAAGAACACGAACCCAGTTCGGATCAGGAAATCCTGACTGCCTCCATCAGCCTGCTGAAGGATAAGTGTGTACATTTGCTGTTTGTTGCTCAAATAGCACTTCCTTATGACAATATGCATTACTTAATCTGCAAAGGTCAATGGGTTGCTCTTTAGTTCCTTCCAAATGCCCGTGCAATGAACTTTGTCATTTTTAATACTCATTTCTCAGCAAAGAACTGGTGCTACAGGTTTGAGGCTTAAAATGCCTCTTCAGCTGCAAACACCTTTCACTGCACTGTATTTCCACTCTCCCCACACAGCTTTAGAACTGTCAGGCCTAAGCAGAGACTCCCCTGTAGTCTCACTCTCAATTTGCACAGAACCTTGCACAAGCTAAACAATAAGAAGTACAATTATTTATTTCCTTTTAATCCTCTTGCAATATAAATGACCAGCTGAAGTATTGAATGTGCAACACAAGTGCAAAGAGATGTAGGAAAACTGAGGTATGTTATCAACCTGCAGTGTGGCCATGGTTAACAGCAGTTTGGGGGAGCAACTTACTCTGCATTAGATCACTTAAAAAAAGAGGTGGAAATACTGCAGGTCAACAGCTTGTCCAAACTGCATAAATGCCCAGAGAATGGTAAGAATGAGCACAGCCTGGGAGCTGAACCTCACAGCTGCTGCTTCCCTTTCCCCCATGTGGTGCTCCACTGGAAGCAGGCGTGGTGGTGTGGATACCCAGAGCCCCAGGTTTGGGATATATTCCGACCCAGTGTGGATAGTTGGAATAGCACTAGAAATCTCCACGCAGCACCAGGACAGGGGGGTTTAACTTAGCAGGTACTGGAATGCACAAGCACAGCACAGAGACAAGACTGGGGAATTAGGCTGCTGGCAAGTAGCAGCTGAAAGCTGATTGAATACAACAGATTGGGCTTTCAGACTGGACAGATAGGCAGCAGCTATTTAAATGGAGTATTAACAGTTTTGCTCTTAATTATTTCCAAACCTCCCAGCTAATGCAAACTCGGTACAACATGTATTTTGGCCTCAAGTAATTATTTGTTGTTTCTATGTGAATCCAGTCAAAAGAAGGCTGAGTGGTTTGTTGAGAATTTCTGCCTCTTTAAAAATCGTTCTCTTAAGTGCTTGGCTTCCTTCTGCAAGCAGCTGTCATGTAAGTAACTGAAGAACCTCACAAAAATGGTCACTTTCTCCATTTCAAGTGGAATTTCTTTCTGAAATGACACTGCCCTGCAAGCCAACAAATGGTCACCACTCGGCCCAGTGGCAGGTGGAAGGCCATGGAACTCCAGAGCTAAATGTGGAAACTCTACGCCTTCAGAAAAGGGAGATTCCTGTCTTGCCTATCTTGCATCTTACTTTTTGATCTGGGAGGAGCTGACATTGAGGCATTTCTATGTCTGGAACAGCTTTTACTAGAATTTTCTGGAAGTATTTTAGGAAATTTTAACTCAGATCCTTGTATAGTTACTCATATGAAGGCCACAACAGCTGGTTTACACCTCAAAGAATAAACAATTACTAATAAAAATGTCAAACCCCTCCCAAACATCTCTGAAATAAGAGAATGACCTCTAAAATACGTTTGAACAGACTGCTTTAATGCAGCTATTTCCAAAGGAGCTCTGTTTTCGTATCTGTACTTTCTATACATCCTGCTTAATACACATTTTGTATAAAATACCTGGGATCTCTCATCAATACTAATCCAATATGGATCCAGACACACAATAGCACTTGTGACAGATGGGACAGAATGTCCTACATGACATTTATTCAGCTTGTGCAAGGACAGGCGTATAAAGATTATGGCAGCGTAAAGTAAAAAAGGTTCATGAAGCCAACACAGGGTCCAGTGTACAGAGTGCTGACTGGCACAAAGCCAACCCATCCCAAAATCTGACATATATTTTTACTGTCATGGTGAATTTATAGCCTGAGATTTTTATATTTTCTTCCTCAAAAAAAACCTAACCCAAAACCCCCTTCAATTTCTGCTTTTTATTTCATCGCACTTAGGAGAAGGAAAATGTCCTCTCATTGAATTGAAGTGAGAATGAATTTAATTGAGCCTCTTTACTAATCAGAATAATTGAATTGATGCTTCTTTGAGCCAAAACAGCAAAAAAATAAACTACTGGTACTGCTTTGGTGTATAATGGCTTTCAGACCTCTTGTTTGGATGATTCAGAAGGAATCAAAATGTACAGAGTGAGTAACAACCCAGTCTTGTGTCAGCCAGGATAAAACAAAAAGATTAACTGGTATGTCATGGTTTCCAGTGGCAACTACAGTTTTTTCAAGCAAAAATTAATGGATAGGAGATTAGGGGTTTGATTAAAAAAAATTGGGCATCACATTTAGTAAGAGTTGAGATGAGCTGCATACATCCCATGCCACATGGAAAGACACCTCTTTCCCATCAGCCAAGATGTCTGTACAGAAAGAAACAGAAGCCACAGAAATTTTTCATGGCTGCAGCACATCATATCCAGCATAAAATGGTTATAAAATGCCTGCAGTTCCAGTATTTTGAGCCATTAACAGGTTATCACAAAACCACCCTAAAATTGTCTCAACAAATGAGAATACTGAATGCTCCAAGTTTTCTTAGGGAAGATGAGCATCCCCAGGCTTTGAAGGAATACTTGCCAGGTTCCCATGGCTCGGTGACTGGATATTTATTTTTCAAAGTGGTGCTCGTCTTTAAAGATCAGTTTAATCAGTGGAGATCTCCCAGCTTTGCAGAGCAGCAGGGAGTTCTGCACAGCAAATATGAATTAGCAAATCCACTTATCCCTTCCTACAGTTGTCATAAACAGGTGCTACATGAACATAGGCCAGAAACAAGTCATGTCTTTACCACTCTCAATGAGATTTTCATTTGTCTTTCTTCTTAGTTTTTTTCTGTGACATTTGAAATGAGCAGACTCTTGCATCTGCAAGGTAATCAAGTTCACATTTGGGAATGGTACATGAACTGAACACACTGCCCTGAGGCTCAGGCCTGAAGGAATTTCAAGTGTGCAGAGATGGGATATACAAAGACAGGAATAGGAGGTGGTTTAACCCAGCAGGCAGCTAAACACCACGCAGCCCCTCACTCACACCACTCTTCACCAGCTACTGGGAGGAAAATTAACTCTATCCCAGGCAAAACCAGGGCAAAGGAACATGGTGACATTGCTAACTGTGAGAAGGGAAGTGCATTTTTGGACTGGGGAGGCAGAGGTGAATGTAAAATGATGTGTTTCGGAACAACAGCGCTTCTCCCTCCCTTTGCACAGCTCTAAAGAGCTCCACAAGTGTTGTTCCAGTTCAGTGCTGCCACAAACTCCCCAGGTGAAGGCAGCACCAGCCAGTAGTGGAGTAGCAAGAATGCTTGTTGTGTTCTTTGAGTGCTGCAAAATTTCTGGCTGCCACACCTAAATTATTCCTGGAGTACCTGGTGCTCCTCCTCCCACTCCTGCATGGCTGACTGAAGCTACAACGTGGCCCTACTTTTGCAGCAAGTCTCAACAAGAGCAGTAAACAGTCCACAACATTCCTGGCACACAGAGCAGACGGGTGCAAGAATTGTCTTTTAGCAGTCGCCCTCCAGAAGAGACAGAATATATTTTCCAGTTAGGAATTCTGGATGAAAGCAATGAACCCCAGATAGACAGTTTGTACTGTACCTTCCATTTCAGCTATAGATTCTTGAATTTGCAGTCAGAATACAGCAGGACAATGTCTGATAATGCTTTTGCTTTCTCTTTCAATCCAAGCTTCTTTTCACTACTCCATTGAAGGCAACATTACACAAATGTGTCCAAAAAGCACAGCGTGGTGCTGTATGTTTTTCACATTTCCAGCAAGAAAATTAGATTATTTAATTTTTCATTTTATTTAATCATCCCCTGATATCTCATATTTATCTCTTTACCTGCCTATCACTATATTGTAACTGAATTTTGTTACTGCATGCCATTAGTAGGGCAGAGAGACAAAGTGCTTACCCACACGTGCCAGTGTTAAAATTAGAACTGTATTTCTTAAAATTCTAACCCTGTGTTGGTTAACAAAAAAAGTCAGAATCTTCATCTACTATGCACTTAGATTCTAAATGTTATTTTGCCCAGTTCAAAGATCCTGTATTATGTCTCCAGCTGGCTTTTTCTTAGAGCTATACAGCTGGAGCACAAAAGCGTTCTGAAATGTCCCAACTGAATTTCAAATGAATATCAGAAATAGGCAAGGATATACATGATACATGTGGAATATGTGTCTAGGGAAATCACAGAAGATCTAGTTTCCACTAGTTGGTTATACATAAATTATTTAGGCAGTAAGCCTGTTGATTAGCTGGAGGCAAAGATATCCATTTTAGGTGTACTTATGGTCAGGATTAACTCATGAAACTTGGATGGCATCACCCATAAAATGGCTAAAATCATTTCAGCAACCTCATGCAAAAATTAGATAGTCTCTTTTTTATCACTTTTTAAATTTTTTAAATTATTTTTTACTTTTCTTTAACAAATAGGACATGATTTTTGAGAATCATGTGATAAATGTCTTACAAAACCACACTAGAAACTATTTAGGGTGACAGGAGAAGAAAGAGGACTGGGAGCCATGAGACCATTTCTATTTCTAGTTCTGCCATAGACTGTGTGACTGTGACTTTGAACCTCAGCTCCCGTTTTTGTGAAATGGGGATGACAATCCTGTTCTCTCGGGGATATTCTATAACATAATTTTCATTTTCTTTAAGGTTTATGAAATGCTCGAGACCTTTGATTGGAAGCTGCAAATGCAAATAATTAATCAAGTAACAGTAACCACAGTATCAGCACTACTATTATTATTGTTAATAATAATGTTTGTTAATGTTATTAACATCAAATTATAAGCTCACTGTTCTGACAAAAAGCCCAACCTGCACAGAGCAGGAAAATCATTGTAGCTCACTTCTAGGAACAAGAATGCTGCCGGCAGAGTTTCAACATGGGAGTAGAAAAGAATTCTTTAAGTTCTCCATCTGAGCAATTGTAGGTGGTAAAAATGAACATCTTTTCAATAATGCTTTGTGACATGGGAGCAGAAGTAGCTTTAAGAGCTTAACAGTATTTTTAAAACGTGACTCAGGGGAGGTTTTCTTTTTCTAACATAACTGGGGGGGAAAAAAAACCACCCAGGAATTAAACAATCTTTTAGAAACCCAAAACCTTGAAATAGAACAAGAATTGTAGGTCAGGATAATTTGAGTTCACATGCAACACCATTGACATATAATAAATCTATGCATAAAAAGCAGAAAAAACCAGATGTCTTATATTGGAAGCATTGAGTTCTGACAGATAAACTGTAAGAATTTCTGTTCTGTGAGTGACCAAAACCTACCACAGGTAATTTGGGATCTTAAACCCTCTTCAAAAATCTATCATTTCTGTGAAATACCTAGATAGATTGTATTAAGTGGTAGAAATGAGGTGAGGAAATGGAAGCATAGGAGATCAATATAACATTTATTCCACTAAAGAAAAACATGTTCAGGTTTGGTTAGAGTCACATTAATAGAGAATGAAGGCAGTCCAGCCATTTCTTTTTTCCTCCTGAATAGCCCATGTTAGGAAGCATTTGTGAAAACCTTAGAAAGGTAGGGGAAGGTGACAGACACACTGTAATTGTACCCACGAATCTTACCACAAAAATATTGCCTTTTAAAAAACAAAACCCATGTGGATTGTGGGTTACACAGATTTCTGAGGGCTCAGACTGGAAGACTTTAACTGGTAAACCAAAAAGAACACTTGGTTTCAATCCCTCATTTTGTCTTATTTCATGACAGAGAGAAAAAAAATCACCTCAAAAGAATTTCATATTAAATAGCATTTTGGAAATTCTATTTAATATACCCCATAACCAATAGAAGAGCTTGTTTGATGGCATACAAGAATTTTATCTGTGTCTGAAAACTGAAGTGTGCTACTTCATTCTATTACTAATAACTACCTATGAGTTTGGAGGAAATCCTCCACAAGAAACACAGAAACTTCAGCTTGTGTCATATCACAAAGTGTCACACGTCTAAGAAGAGTGGTAGTCATGTGTCATTAGTCCCAAACAATGCCTGAAAATGGAGTCATCTCCATGAGTAAGAAAAGCTGTTCAATCTTACATTATTGCTACTCACCTACATGGAGTGCACCTGCACGTCTTCCTTTCAATCTTGGAAAGTCAGAGAGAGTGTGACTTCTCCTTGTGATTCAGCAAACACATGGAATGACAGAAGCCCGTGGCATGGTGGAACTGTTCATGGTACCGTGCAAGAACTCTGAAAAAAGGGAAATATTTATTGTGTACAAACGCTTTAATTACTGCTGCTGATAGGGCCAAGAGATTAAAAAACGAAAGAAGAAGTTTTAAAAACAAGTAATTCAGATGGTTCACTTACACCAGAGTCTTACTGTACAAAGCCTGAGTAACTTTTTGGTCAGGAAGTGATGGCCCACGACCACCACTAGAGTAATTCAACTTTCTATTGCACTACTTAGTGCATTCTCTGTAGCACTATAAAGTTCTACAGGTAAGTACTACACAACACGATCACAGCTATGACACCTCATCACCTTGTTAGAGATATAAAGTATGGAGCAATTCTATAACACCCTACAAACAACAAACTACCATTTTATAAACATTGTGCTTGGCCATGCAGCCCCCTACAAGCTTGGTAGTATCCCCAGCCCCATCTACAGAGAGCAGAACTGAGATCCAGAAGCCCACAAGGAATATTTACACAAGAAAAAAAATGGCAGTGAGCTGCCAAATTAATCAGAATTAGACCTTAATTAGATGGAAAAATCAGGTCAGGATGAGATAAGAATTCAAATCATGTGGGCACCAACCAGTGCTTTATTTCTAAAGTTGCTGTGCATTTTTAAAAATAACAGTCCAGCTGATTTATTTTCCAAGGAACTGACTCACCATCAAAATAAGGAAAAACTATTTTTTCAGATATGGATAATGGACTTTGGTTCTGATAAAATGTTTCTCTCTCCCATACTCCTAGATCTCATACTGAAACCAGCAAGGGGTACACATAAGGATTTTTCCAAGCTGGGAAATGGAGATTATTGTGGCAAATACTCTAATGGAGTCTTCGGAGATAAACCAAATGACCATTAATAGGATATAGAAATAAAATAAGAAATCTACCAAGCCAAACTGTGATCTCTCATACTTACTGTCACTGAGATCAGACTCTGTCTCGCTGCCTCTTTTACACTTCCAAGGCAGCAAGGAGCTGCTTTGTGCAGGAACAGAGATCCAGTTCTAGAAATCTCCCAGCAGCAACACCATCCTTAGTGTTCACAGTCTCTCAGCCTCAGTGGAAGTCAAATTCTACCTGCTACTGATACAGGAAGGCACATTGCCTAGGAATAAAAATTATTCAGAATAAACTCCTATTATCTTAATTATCAACGTTCAAACTCATATTTTATCACTGATTTCTTTGCTAGGTTTGTGTAACTGTTTCATCTCAGTATTTTTTGCATTTTGCTGTTTAATCTATAAGCTTCTTAAAGGGGGAGAGAGGAAAAAAAACCCCTTGACATAATACCATGAATTCAAAGAGCAAGCTGACTGGAAAAAATAGTTACTATATTTAAACTGCATTATCCTATGACAGAACTGCAGATTTAAAACCTTTCCACTTTGATACAGCACTTTTGCAGCATTTTAATATGCCTTAGTAGATTTCAACTGGCTGAAACATTTTAATAACTGTAATTTCAGAGGAATAAAATAGTACTGTGGGAGGAAGAAACAATGCCCCCATTTGTCACTCATGAAGACTAGTATTTGAAATCAGCCAGGGTGATGAGAGCAATGAGTTTGGTGGTCTCAACACAAGCCCCATTAGGCAATTAGCCAGTCTGCAAAAATCATGACATAATTTGGCACAATTAAGCAGAATATTCTCACTTTGTCTATGTTCACTGAAAGAGATCCTATTGCAGGTCAGCATTCATGTGTTTTGGCTCAACAACGGGCATTTTATGTTGTGCTCTTCCATGCTGAGTTTAGCTCCACTCAAAGCTATTAATCTTGTTTGAAAATTGAGCTACAAAACATATGTGTTTGTGTACAGCAAGAGACAATTCACATTATGACCAGTAACTCTACTGTGAATCTGCTTTGCAGCAGTGGGGATGACTTAATGTTATTGCAATTTGAAGGAAAGCATCCTGCAGTCCTCTCTCAGGCCAAATTCCCATTTACTTCAATTAGTAAGCATTACAGGAACTGTTTTAATGCTGCTGCCTGATGTGTTGGCTGCTTCTTCTTAATATATTACAGTGAAAAAAGATAGTATGGCCAAATGTGCGAATATATACTTCCATTACGTGAATGGAATTTCAACAAGGCCAAAACTGCCCCATTTTGTTGTTTCTTTCCCAGATACCACTCTGAGGGGTTCCACTCTAATAACAAACTGCAACTTTGCAGCAGCAAAATGAATTGATTTCCTTCCGTAAAAATGGAGAATGTAAAGCTCTCTGCACCTGCTGGAAGCATGAATTGCCTGGAAGCTTTCATGGGCTCGTTTGCTTCAGGCAGAGCTGAGGTGCTGTCATATTGATTTGGGTCAAAATAACCATCTGTAGGTAACCATCTCCTTTAAATAACCATCTCCTTTAGATAACCATCTTCTTTAAGAGGCAAGACGAATGTCATGGAAAGCGTTATGAATCCTTGCAGAGCGATGGGAAACAACACTGATTTCAACTCACAATTCTAAATTTGTATGATCTCAAGTGATGCCAAATTTAGCAGGTACTGCTTCTGCTGCAGTGTCTACATGGGTATTTGTAGCTCGTTCTGCACTGTGCTGTCTAGACCATGGATTGTATCTGGAAATGTTTTTCAAATGTGTAGCTGTCAGAGGATTTAGAAGGTATCACCTGCAAAGGAACCCTCACCGGTCAGCAGCAGTGGTCCTGCACTTCTAGGGAAAGACAGGGAAAGGACTGTGAAGGAAATGCAGAGGTTATTCTGCTCTGGAAGAGAAAGAACTGTAGAACAGTCCTTAATTCAGTCATTCTTCTCTCAAAATTCACTGAGCCATAACAGAACACGTGACAGAAATAAACACAGGCAGAGGACTGTGCTTCCAGGTTCTTTCCAGATTTTATATAGGGTGGAAAAAAGGGGGAAGAATCAAGTCCTCTGTACTGAATGGATGAGAGAGAAACAACAAATGGGAGTTGTCAAACTATAGCTGAACTAGTGAACCCCAGAGAATGCCAAGAGTTCTCCAGGATTTGCTAGAATTCAGACTCTGTTTGCCTTCCTAGCAGCATTTCCTCCTGTTAACAAGTTAGAGAGTAAGAACACAGTATCTACTTTATTTTACCCTCTGCCAAGATCTAATTGCATGTGCCATGCCTCTGGTATGCTTAAAATAATTTTCCATAAGGCCTTCAGGAAATGTGACCTGGGTTTCTTTCTAGTATCATTTTGTTTTGAAAATTGTTACAGATGCTTAATCGTAATACTTTAAAATAGCAAGAAAATGAAAGGCAGGACTTTCAAGTCCTTTACATGTGCACTTGTATATGAAGGCTAGTAAATAAGCTTGTGTGTACAAATATTGCTTGGTAAATGTATTTTTACAAAAAACTTATATATAATGCAGGTTTTATTAATGTGGTAGAAGGGAAGAAACTACTCATAGAGATATACTGAGCTGTTAGTGAAATACATTAATTCAAGTAGCTGGCATTATTCCATACAGAATTATTGTGGAAATCATGTATTTTTGATGTTGCATATGCATATATACATGTTTTGGGGATGGTGGCATCATGGGTTCATACCATATCAAGAAAACTATTAAAACTGGTCAAGAAATTACAGTAAACTGTATAAACTACATACACCTGTCATGCTGACATTCCTCACCTCTGTAACAGGCTAAGTCTATTTAGGTGTAGTGTGAGGTATGAAAAGCAACATAACTGTACTGATGAAACATTTGGCCATGCTGATTAATCCTGCTGATAAGCAAGATGAAATTAATATGGGCATGGCATGGAATAAGTAATTGCCTTACCTGAACTAGGTCATCAGATCTAGCTCAGGAATTTTCATTCAGAACTGCCCTGTGAAGTGTGGGCTGTCAAGTTATCCTTTCTTGGACCTTGGCCATTCACAGAGGAGTCTTTTAGAGCAGTTGTACTTCTGTTAGAAAGGATATAGGGACACACATATACCCTAGAACACCATAATTTTATATGGACTGTCCCCTCTCCATCCCTTTTCTAGCACAGAGCTAAGACTAAGATATTTCATTACAGATCAGACACGCAGTTTCTTATGGCGTGGTGCTGTGGGTGGTTTGTAAGCGGTGGAAATGCAGATTGTATGTAGGACCTGCATTTATATAAGCCAGCACACATGTAGGGATCAGCTTTGGTGTGCATACGTACACAAGAACATCGCTCGGAACCAAGTTTTAAAGGTGTTTATGCTGTGTGCTGAGCTGCTGGCTGTGTTGTGCGTGTGTTGCAGGTGTATTAATGTCAGTTGGCGCTGATTTCTCTCCGGTTTGTGTTCACTGAAGTTCCCGTAAATTACTGGGTGGGATTGGATGGATCAGTCAGTTTTCTGTGTGCCCTGTAGGTTCCTGTGCCCGTGCCAGAGCCGAGATACGGTGCAGAGGAAAGCTGGTACCTCACCCCACACCCGCGCTGAAATCACAGCGTGCAGTTTATCCCTCCTCACGTTATCGCCGGCGCTGAGTGTGCTGTCACTGGGATGTGTGCGACGGCAACTGGGGACACCGCTCAGTGCCAGCGCAGGGCAGGACCTCTGGGGAGTGACCCCCGTCACAGCACCGAGGCACATGGCCCTGACCTCTGCACACTCGTGATGGATGAGGCTCCTGTCACGACAGAGGCTGGTGCAGCCTCACAGAGTCTTTAGGGTTGGAAGGGACCCCTGCTATCACCCAGTCCAACCCTCTGCCAAGACAGGGTGACACAGGGACGCGCCCAGGTGGGTTTGGAATGTCTCCAGAGAGGGAGAATCCACGGCCTCCCTGTGGGAGTCTCACCCTCACAGTCTGACTGGATGATGTTCCTGTCGCGACAGAGCGCGCCAGCCCCACAGTCACTCCTCGACCGGATGATGCTCTTGAGGTGGGGGCCAACCCCACACTCACCCTTGGACTGGATGAGGCTCCTATCACGACAGGGTGAGGGCAGTGCTCACAGGACAGGCGCTCCTGTCGCGACACGCGCCGGTGCAGCTCCGCGCCACGACCCCTATGGCGGGCAGCTCCCCTCAGGCCGCCCCGCTCCCCCTCACCGCGGGCTGAGGCCGGGACAGGGGCGCTTCCCGCCGGGCAGCGGGGGCGGGAAAGCGGCCACCGCACCTGCGGGGCTGTCCCCGTGCGCAGCGGAAGCGCCGCCACCGCCGCGTGAGGCGCAGCCGCCGCCGGGCCCCGGGCTGGAGCACAAGCGGCAACGAGACCGCGCTGCGCAGGGGCCGCGCCGCAGCCATCGCCTCCGCCCCGCGGGCGGGGCCGCCCAGACGCCCGCCCCGCGCCCCGGCCCCGCCAATGAGCGGCGTCCACATGCCGCGGCGGCGAGAGAGCACCGGGCGGGCCCCGAGTTACATTAGAGCCGCCGCCGCCGCTGCGCGACC